>JASCZI010090629.1:144545-163253 GCA_036250425.1 Stylosanthes scabra | reverse complement strand
AATTAATTACAGCACTTACAAAGTTAAGTATATCCTCAAGAGGCAAGAAGATGGATCATGGAAGTTCTGTGAAGGTGATATACGAACACCATGATCTTTGGCTTACTACACCAGGAATTAACTTATATTGCTGCTAACTTTGGTTTATTTAGGCAGATGATTACATCTTATATTTTTCAGTTTATACTGTATAAGGTAAGATAATTAGGTTGTCCTCCAACCCCTCCCTTTTTCTTGTTGATTAAAATGTAAAGAACTGATTGATTGACATATTCATTGTAGTGAGGAGAAAATTCTGATGCAAATTTTTTAACGGAAGAAATGTGAAAATCAAGTTTTCTGGAGTCTAAAGTTAATCGTGTATTATATGAGTGTTACCAGTGTTTTTCATGACGAGGAAATATTCTCTTTAATTAGGCTTTTTTCATTTTACCTTTATCCCTTTCAAGACACCAAGTAGTGCAGTGTCTTTTTTATTATTTCTTTTTGCAGAATCTTAAGAACAGCAAACACAAACACAAACTAAAAACAGAAAAGCAAAAGCATATTATGTGAGATTTGAGTGTTTTATCTTTGCAACTGGTTAGTATGGTTATATATTGTCCAAACGAAACTTAACTCTAAATTGATTCTAACTGTATGTTCTTCTAAATCTTGAATAGATTGCTACAAATGCGAATCGTAGATATATGATACAGAGCCATAAACAGTTATTCAAACAGTAAAATGCCAGCAACAATTCGGTCCATGTAACAATTTTTCCTGTGAACAAAATTAGAGTGAATTAACTTTGAGCACTTCTACCTAGATTATATATTAAGAAATTTTATGGATTGACCAAGCTTAATTTCGCTATTATAGCTAGGTATAGACTATGAAGTAATTTTGATTTCTCACGATATTTCTAATCCAGCATGCAAAAATAATTAATCCGTCACAATTTTGGATTACACAATACATACATAAGGCAAGCGGGCTGATGACTTAATTAAATATGAATTAGCTAATTAGTATTCTAAAAATATATTTCAAGAGTATAATAATAATTTATTTTTTAAGTTTTTGAAGTATTTAAAGTATTGAAAATGTAAAAGAAAACATATTTTTTTCAATAGATTTTAATTAAATATTTATATGTTAACCCTAAACTATATTTTAAAACACATTAACAAGACTAATTAAATATTAGTATAAAAAATAACAATAATCATATGTATACACTTATTTTGACTAAAACGTATTCAACTAAATTATTTATTTTATGTTAAATAGAATATTATTTTGATATTAAATAAAAAATTTTTATTTTTTGTATTATTTAATATTAAAATATTTTTTTATAATTTAAAATATTTTTTTATTGACATAAAAATAAATAATTTTGTTGGACTTTTAGAACTTGATTGTGCGGAAAAATAATACCTTCTATAAGCCCAAATGTTGTATGCCAATATGTACTTCAATTATTTATTCTTTTTGAATTATTTATTTTTGTCACAGAAAATTGCGCTTGCCCTAAGGAAAGCAAATTAGACAAGTGAGCATCAGTTCCAGAAAAGCGAGCGTAGAACAAAATTCACTGCAAAACTTTCAAACTCAACGCAGATCTGAGACACACAGAGAGAGAGAAGTGAACAGCGACGAACAAGATGGGTCGCCAAGCCTTAACGAAGCTGATCGCCACCGTCGCCTCCCGCCGCGGCAACTCCATCCGCCACTTCACGGCTGCTCCCGCTCCCTCTCCCGCCGTCTTCGTTGACAAGACCACCCGCGTCATCTGCCAAGGCATCACCGGCAAGAACGGCACCTTCCACACCGAACAAGCCATCGAATACGGCACCAAAATGGTAATTTCCCCCATCCTTCCTCTCCTTCCAACTTTTCCGCGATCAGCTGAATTTGTTGCCCCATTTTGAATTTGAATTAGCGATCCTTAGTTTTTCAATGTGTGTGTGATGTTGTTGAAACTTGAAATGAAATGATGTGTGAGTGAAATGAAGGATTTGAACTGAAATACGTGATTGATCTCCATGTGTTTGATGTTATGCGCGGGTGAATAGGTGGGTGGTGTGACGCCAAAGAAGGGTGGTACGGAGCATTTGGGTCTACCTGTGTTCAACACTGTTGCCGAGGCGAAGGCTGAGACGAAGGCCAATGCTTCAGTCATCTATGTTCCTCCACCTTTTGCTGCGGCAGCAATTATGGAAGCCATGGAGGCTGAATTGGATCTTGTTGTTTGCATCACTGAAGGCATTCCTCAGCATGATATGGTAATGTTCACACCTTATAATCTCAAAATTGTAGGATATTAGTATGCCAGATATTTATTAGAATTGAAGAGATAGATTCATTATTCGTAATGCCCTAAGTATATGAGCTTCACCCTTGCGTTAGTCTCATTGTTCAATAACAGAAATTTTCTTCAAAGTTTCTGATAAACTCGTAAGTTATATTATTTTTATTTACCTTTTCAATGCTTAGATGACTGTCTATTTTGTGTCCTTGTGTGTCACGGTCAACAAAACATTTTTTTATTAAGCACGTTATGTATAGACATGTGGTGTCCATGTTTATGCAATATTCATGTGGGTGTAACACTCAAACAATGTGTTGATGCTTCATTGGTTTTGTTATACTTTTTTCCTTTTTATGTTAAGTTGGCAGTACATGGCTTAAGACAGCATAGCATATGCGATCTATCCAGTTTCGGTATAAGTAGTTATTATCTGTTCTTCCACAGTGAGAGGAGCTGATTGGGATTGCATATATGTGTGGCTGAAGATAATATACTTAGGAAATTCCACCTTGTGAGAAAGAGTTTGGTTTTTCTTGTATGCTTAATTGGTTATTATGAACTAATCTCTTATATTATGTTTACTTATAAATAACTACTTATGTAAATAGAACCTTTTTCCCCTTTTTTATTGTGAGATAGGTTTATCTTATTAATATTGGGTTCTATTTATAGGTTTGACATTGTAGCGTTCATTAGTGAAAGATTAGCTCGACAAACACATAAACTATTGGTAGTACTAATGGATATTATATACTGGACTCATGGACAAATATCAAAATATCATATGAAATCTTATGTTTGAACTTGAGTTATTGTTAAGCACTACTACACTAGTGTAGTTTACATATTGCTCGCTGCTGCTGAAAATATTGCTAAAGTTATTGTGTGTTTATGCTAGGTAAAAGTTAAAGCTGCTCTTAACCAGCAGTCCAAAACTCGTTTGATAGGACCAAACTGCCCTGGTATCATCAAGCCTGGAGAATGCAAAATCGGGATCATGCCTGGTTACATTCATAAACCTGGCCGTATTGGAATTGTATCTCGTTCTGGTACCTTGACATATGAAGCGGTGAGTTGTTATTTTGATTTTGAGTTGAATATATAGTTTGTTCAATACTAGATGAAATTAATTTTTTTGACTAAATGGTGAGTGTTATTTGTCTGGATTGAGTTCTTTTTTATTTTTTCCCCCTTCAATTTTTTCATGGAAAATGATGTTTTGCTGGAGTTTGAATATATAGTTTGTAGTCATCTGTTTTCACCCCACTTCTTAGGTGAAGGACAATAATCAACTCTACGTTTTGCTGGATCAATTTCTTTTATCTGTTTATTGACATTAAATGCCTCAACTTTCATGCATCTTTTAAAATTTTAATTTAGCAACACTGATTCAGCATTCGTGTTTGTTACAAAATAACTGGCTTATTCCTGGGAGCTATTATCATTTGAATTTTCAAGTTTATTTTGATTCATAATATAATGATGTTCATTGATTAATAAGGGATAAAGTATATTTGTTCTTAACTATTTAGGTTTTCCAAACAACTGCTGTTGGCCTTGGACAATCCACTTGTGTGGGTATTGGAGGTGATCCCTTTAATGGAACAAACTTTGTTGATTGCCTTGAGAAATTCCTTGCAGATCCTCAGACAGAAGGTACTTTGTCATGTTTTATTGTGCACTGTTATCTATATTGCTGCATGTTTTTACTATTTACTGAGCCTTGGCGGTGGCTTCTGTTAGTATTTTCCTTGCATTGTGTAGTGAATTGTTTCCTCTTGGAATTATGGGGTAAAGTCATTTGTCAATACTTTCTGTTTGTTTAATTCAGGTATCATTCTTATTGGAGAGATTGGAGGAACTGCAGAAGAGGATGCTGCTGCACTAATCAAGGTTCGTTTTTTATTATTAGCTGTGCATAGGTTTCTGTCTTTTACTTAATTATCAGAATTTGAGAAGTTAAAACATGTTTTTTGATCTTGTGAGGAAGGAACACAGCTAAGCTCTCATGATATGTTTCCTACTTTATAGTTATGATTTTGAGGAAAATATTTATGTAACGCCGAATTATAATTTGAGTAAGAACTAGTTGCTGTAGTATTCTATTCCAAATTTCCAATGCTTTAATATATTACTCTTTTTTTGAAAGAGTGGTAATTAACTCAATTCATCACTATGATCACTTCTAAATGTTATCTTCTTCTTGCACCAACATTTTTTACTGTTATGTTTTGTTGTTATTCTTCTTATATTCATCCTTAGGATATCATGGCATGAGGTGTAAAAGCTTTCTAGAAAAAAGGTCCATATATGTTGTGCATATATTTAATACTATAAGGTTTTACCTGGTGATATTTATGCTACATATCTTAAACATGCTCAGTTATCATGTTATTTTTAGAAAACTATTTTGATGTTCATTAGTTCTGAACTTTGAAATGATGGACTATACAGGCAAGTGGTACTCAGAAGCCTGTTGTTGCATTTATTGCTGGATTAACTGCTCCCCCCGGCCGTCGTATGGGCCATGCTGGAGGTAAGGTTATTTATAAATATGTGGAATTGATGACTTGTAAAGGAACATAGCAATGCAGCTTATTGCTTGTTTTGCAGAATTAGATAGCATAATGCATGCTTATTTTGCTCCTTTCTTCTCCATTTTACATTTTCTAACTGATATTTATGGATTTCTTGAATGCCACAATGGCCAATGTCAGTTAATGGCTTTTATTTTGCAAGCTATGTGATTTTTGAATATGTTAGTTTAGTTAGCAAGCGACAATAATTAAATATTTTATGTTACAAAAACTGTGTTTGTTTGATATGATTGAGTTCGTGTAAAGCATCTAATGCTTAAGCCTTAATGTGCTACAATTGGTTTAATACAAAGTAGCACCCTTAATTTGTTGAGAGGAGAAAGTATCTTTCATTTTGAAACTGTTCTGTTCAAAACTGAAGTTCTCATCGAAAAACTGCACTCTAGATTGGAGGAATGTAGTTAACATTTTGGCCGTTCAGCTTTGGCGATACCTTTTAGTTATATGTTCATTTTACCTGATTTTTATTTTGATTGGGATTAAATCAACCATACATCCTGAACTTGTCTGTGCTCGTTTGTGCAGCTATTGTGTCGGGCGGCAAGGGCACCGCACAAGACAAAATTAAAACCCTGAGGGAAGCTGGGGTAACAGTTGTAGAGTCCCCTGCCAAAATTGGAGTAGCCATGCTAGATGTTTTCAAGCAGAGGGGTTTGGTGCAATAGTTTGGGTTCATTTGACTTTTAATCAAATCACATTGGTTTTTGTTGTCTATAAACACAATCGGAAAACTTGATTCCCATTGATAGCAATGGGACTTTTTCCTTTTTCTCCCCCAAGAAAGGCAGAGAGGTGCATTAAAATAAAAAAAAGGTTAGAAAGTAATTCAAGATTCTTCATATTTCCGGCAAGATTGTTTATGGTCCCTTCCAGTTTTGTGGCACCAATTTGTAAACATCTAATTTATATCCTTTGCAGTGAATTTCCAACAGCTTAAAATTGCCTTTTCTGAACCGGTAGCCTCCAACTGGGTACTTCTGTGCATGTTTGTGGTAGCGTTAGTTATCAAGATAAGATGATTTATGAATTATGATATAAACATGCCCTTTTGCAGTGACTTTCGAACTACTAAAAATTGTTCCAAAAGTTGGTCGGTTATAATGTTTTAATCTGATGATTCATTTTGGATAATTTTGGGCATTCATATGTTGTCATACGTTGGTACATCAGTGTATTAGATACATTGAGATTCCAATAATCGTAGGTATATACCTATGTTTTATTTTAATATATTAAGTCCAATTAAATAATTTATTTTATGTAAAATAAAAAATTATTTTGATATTTTATGAGTAATTTTATTATTAATAAACTTAGAAGATATTTTTGTTATGTCCTCAACGAATTTTAGATCAGACACTATGTTTCCAAACACATTTTTATTCTAGAAATCTTAGTGAATTATTTTTATCAAACATAACGGTCCTTCCGTTGTTTTAATAAGTGACTAATTTATTTTATAATAAAAATAAGAATTTAATTTATACATTAAAATTAGCTAATATGTATTTTATATTTTAATGTATATTATATATGATGGCTGATTTATTGTTGATTTTGATATACATCTACCATAACCTAATATTTTTTAGGAATCTAATTGTCTTATAATAGATTAAAGATTTATTTGTTTAGCATGCCTATTAAAATTTGATCGAAAGAGATGGATACATTATTTTTATCTCATGGAATTAATTTTTGATAATTTTAAAAAGATAGAAATTTATTTGAAACCGAAATGTTCGAGAAAAAAATTATTTGGAGGGTATTTACTCACAAGAATGTTTCTAACTTTCTCCGAGTACTTTACACTTTACAGTTGAGATAAGTGAAATCCCAGCAAGTGTAGATAGATATTTTTTCTGTCTATTTTTGGTTAAATGTGCATGAATCTCTTGTCACCAAGGGTATTGGGCCTTGTGCTCTGTTGTGTAGATCATAATAATCTCATAGCTGTGGTCCAAAAATCCAAGCACAAAAGTAACCTCGTTTTCTTTACTTCGTCCAAGTACTTGTAACAAACCGTATATCTTGGATTCATTTCATTCACTCACTAATCACTAATCACTAATCAGAGTGTTTGGTATATCCACTATTCAGATCCCTCTTTTGGGATTCAATTGGAATAAGTAATAACTCCCACTTCACTTACCACTTTCGTATTTGTTGTTGACTTTGACTCTTCTTCCTCTCTTCTTCGATCAGATTTTAGATCCACACTCTCCTTATACCCCACTGCAACACACTCTCACACTAGGGTTTTTCCATTTTCCCCAGAAAATCCACCCTCCAAAATTTTCCATGGAAATCCCCACACCTTAACAAAATCCACTCCATTTTCTTCGCTCCCATACAAAATATTCAAATTTCCTACCATTCCGATCCGTTCAACCATGGCAGCCAGCTCGAAACCCGGATCACCGCCTTCCTCGTCGTCATCAATGGCGCAAGATCTCTTCAACAATTTCTCGTTCTCCAAAACCCTGAAGCTCAAGACCAAGCAGCAAGAGCTTCTGATCCGCGTCACTGTCCTCACGCTCATCTACATCCTAGCCTTCATCACTCGCCTCTTCAGCGTTCTCCGCTACGAGTCCATGATCCACGAGTTCGACCCTTACTTCAACTACCGCACCACTCTCTACCTCACAAAAAACGGCTTCGCTGAGTTCTGGAACTGGTTCGACTCGGAGAGCTGGTACCCACTTGGACGCATCATCGGCGGAACCCTCTACCCCGGTCTCATGCTCACCGCCGCCGCACTCTACTCGGTCCTCCGCTTCCTCCGTTTCGCAGTCCACATCCGCGAGGTGTGCGTCTTAACGGCGCCGTTTTTCGCCTCCAACACCACCCTCGTTGCTTACTTCTTCGGCAAGGAGATTTGGGATTCCGGCGCAGGGATTGTCGCCGCCGCTTTGATCGCAATCTGTCCTGGGTATATTTCGCGGTCTGTGGCAGGGTCTTATGACAATGAAGGGGTTGCTATCTTCGCGCTTTTGTTGACATTTTACTTGTTTGTTAAGGCTGTTAACACTGGGTCGTTGGCTTGGGCTCTGGCTTCGGCGTTTGGGTACTTCTACATGGTTTCGGCTTGGGGTGGTTATGTGTTTATCATCAATTTGGTGCCACTTTATGTGTTGGTGTTGTTGGTTACTGGGAGGTACTCGTTGAGGTTGTATGTAGCTTATAATTGTATGTATGTGGTGGGAATGTTGCTTGCTATGCAGATTAGGTTCGTTGGGTTCCAGCATGTTCAGTCTGGAGAGCACATGGCTGCCATGGGAGTGTTTTTCTTGCTGCAGGTTGAGATATTTCTTGTTTGTTATCCCCCCTAAAAAAGAAAAGAAAAAGCTTTATTATTGTCTTGTTGAACTGCTTTTTGTGTGTATGGCAGATGATTTTCGAGTAAGTTGATAATATGTTGTTGATTGAGTTGCAATCTTGTTCACATCCATGGTTTTATATTATGGTTGCATTATGGAAAATATAGCATGAGTTGTTGACTCCAATTTAAAATCATTGTTATAGTAATTGGTTACTGTGTTGAATGTTGCTTGCTATTCATCCTGTGCTCGCACATCAACTTACATGTAGAATATGTGGCAAAATCGAAGTGTAGGATTGCAGAAAACTAGGTCGGACTGGATTTGATCAAATCACAAACAACACAGATGTGAACTTGTGAAGTGATCTGTGTTTGGCACTTCATAGTTTATAGTTCTCCTGTATATACATTCTTAGGAAATTATGTTTTATGGATGCTTTTATGACCTAGCTATTTTAGTCCCGCCTTGTTATGTATTGATTTGATCTTAAGTTTCGAGACTTTAGTCTCTGCTCCCCTTGTCATTGAAGTCGAATTAATCTTTGATAGTTAGGATTATGATTTGATTGTTACAACAAAATAGTGGGATGATGTTTGTTTGTGGTGAATTGCTGCTCCCTATGAATGCATTCAGATCTTCTTGTGACTCCAATTTTCATTGTTTTTCTAGGTGTTTTTCTTCCTGGATTGGGTAAGGCATTTGCTCAGTGACACAAAATTGTTTCAAGCATTTTTGAGGATCACAGTAACTGGTGCAGTTAGTGTTGGAGCCATTGCTTTGGGAGTAGGCACAGCATCTGGCTACATTTCTCCATGGACAGGAAGGTTTTACTCCTTGCTTGATCCAACATATGCTAAGGATCACATTCCAATCATTGCATCTGTCTCTGAGCATCAGCCAACTGCTTGGTCATCCTTCATGTTTGATTTCCATATCTTACTTTTTCTTTTCCCTGCTGGGCTCTACTTCTGCTTCAAGCGCTTGTCAGATGCCACAATCTTCATTGTTATGTATGGCCTTACAAGCATGTACTTTGCTGGTGTGATGGTTCGTTTGATTCTTGTTGCTACCCCCGCTGTATGTCTCATCAGTGCTATTGCAGTTTCTGCTACTGTGAAGAATCTGACTCGGTTGGTCAGGTCCCAAAGCCAAGCTGTTCAAAGTGGTTCTAGCAAAGGAGCTAGCACTGCAAAGAGTTCTTCCAAGGTTAGAACTTTTAAATGAATTAGTGAGCAAAATGCTTCTCAAACTTGCATTTTATTTTGTTCAATCTTTCTCTTAAATCATACAATAATTAAATGAATAATGTGTATATTGTTGAAGCTCAGTTACCCATCCTTTTGCTGGGTATTGGGTCCCTTTGTTAATCATAGGAAAGATGAGCTGGTTGCTGATAATTTTTCAATTATATGTTACCCAGATGGGTAGTGCTGACTGCAGGCATGATAATTGGGATGTTATCATGCTAATTATGGTTCCGTAGTTTTCAACTTTGATTATTCATCTTTTGTCAACTAAGTCTTAAATATTGCACTGGAGGGTGTTTGTGGTGTGAAGTTTTTAGTTAATACTTTATGCTTACTTCCATGCAGGGTGTAATTGATAATTCCCAGCCTTTCCAAAGAAATGGTGCTATTGCGTTGCTTCTGGGTGCTTTCTATCTACTCACTAGATATGCAATCCACTGCACCTGGGTCACATCAGAGGCTTACTCATCTCCCTCAATTGTCTTGGCTGCAAGGGGGGCTAATGGAAACAGGGTCATCTTTGATGATTATCGTGAAGCTTACTTTTGGCTTCGCCAGAACACCCCACCAGATGCCAAGGTGATGTCTTGGTGGGATTATGGTTATCAAATAACTGCCATGGGTAACAGGACGGTTATTGTTGACAATAACACCTGGAATAATACACATATAGCAACTGTTGGGCGGGCAATGTCATCGTATGAGGATGAAGCTTATGAGATAATGAGATCACTTGATGTTGACTACGTATTAGTTGTGTTTGGAGGTGTTACTGGCTATTCTTCTGATGATATTAATAAGTAAGTCTGAACTCTGAAGTAATATACAATGCTTTTTTATGCCCATTTCGCTGTGACAAATGCTACCTAGACTACAATTTTACTCCCTTCTTTTCAATCAAATATACAGCTGGCATTATTTGAGCTGTTTAGTGTATAAAAGGTTTTACGGTTGTCACCTGAATTTAGAGCCATTTGTGTTGCACTGATATGATTGCAAGAGTTCCATTTTTTACAATTGGTTGTTTTTGTCCTCGACCTTTTTTCTAGTTTCTCCTCATCCTTGGTTGTGTTTCTTGTCTATACATATTGTGAATAGTAGCCCTCATATTGTTTAAAAATAAAAAGTTTCATTGGCTATCCATTTTCAAAATAGTACACATTGGTGGTCCATTTCTATGAACACTTGTATCAAGCATACTTCTGTGTCTCATGGTTTGATAATTTGCATTGTTGTGGCAATAAAAAACACATCTGGTTTTATAATGATTGACTCATTGAATGAGCTCGGACACTGTGCTAATAGATTTTCCTTTTTATACATTTTCTTTACTTGAATATGTAAATATATGCGTGTTTGATCATTTCATAGTTATTGGCATCTTTCAAGATTTTTTTTTTAAAAAAATATCATTTGAGTTAGTCTATATCTTAACTCCATATGGCCTTGCAACATGTTATAATGATATTTATAATTTTGTATAGATTTCTCTGGATGGTGAGAATCGGTGGCGGAGTTTTTCCTGTAATTAAGGAACCTGATTACCTTGCCAATGGAGAGTATCGTGTAGATAAAGGTGCAACTCCCAAGATGTTGAACTGTCTTATGTAAGTTCCCTTCAACTTCTTGTTGGGCTTTGCTTTTTGAATCACTGTTTAGTTCCAAGAAGTCTATATGCATACATGTCTGTTGGATTCTTCCCTTGAGACATTCAAATCTAAGCTAGATTGGAAATACTGCGTTCTTTAAGCTAGATTGGATAATATTACTTGTAAAAGCAAATGATGAATTGATACATGATGACTTAATGTATTCTTTTTCGTCTGTGATTATCAGGTACAAACTATCTTATTATCGGTTTGGGGAGCTTACTACAGAATATGGCAAACCACCTGGGTAAGTTTCCATAGTTCTTATGGTTTGTACTTGTTATTTATTTAACACTGGCACAACATAAAGTTTATCGTCTTTACTGAGAGGTAGCCAATGTTATTTACGTCATTATATTCTTTCATTTTTAGAAAAGTATGTTATTGTTCATGTTGTTCTATGCATGTGTGCATAAGACTCTAAGTCTATAATGAACAATTAGTTTCGGACTTTCGGTATATATCCTTACACAGATGATATTTATGGAACTATTGTGCTTAGATCTATATATGCACCCTATCATTGACATAAGAGGGAGAAGTACAATTACACATAGGTAGTTTTTACTAGGGTATTTAATGAATCTATGACTCGATTAACTTTGTAAAAGTCATAGTTCATCTGATTTTTGGACTTATGTGGGTTTTTTATGATTCCTATTAGATATTATTTATTCTTCTAAGGAAGAGGTGGCCAACTCTATGTGGTATATTGAGACCAACCTATGTGACACTTGAAATTAGTCCCTAAACATCTGAAATCCTGTTAATGAATTGAATTTCCGAAATTGGCACAATAAATTGTGAATAGTGTGTTTGCTTGATAGTTGATAACCTCAATGTACATTCCTTATTCGTGTGTATGTGGAATGACAGGTTCGATCGCGCCCGAGGAGTTGAAATTGGGAATAAGGACATAAAGCTTGAGTACTTGGAAGAGGCCTTCACTACCCAAAACTGGATAGTTCGTATTTATAAAGTGAAACCACCTAAAAACAGGTGGTAACTTTTAGAAAAGAAAAAAGATGTTAAAAGTTAGACTTTGTTTTTCTTTGCGGGAACGATAGCATTGTAGTGAGTTAACTTGAGAATTGAAAAACGTGTTTAGCTAGCTACATTACTGTTACAGATTGTGTGGGCTGATTTTTGAAGTATTTACATGTAGAATTCATTTAAGTTAATGCTTTGGAATCATTTCTTTTTGAAAAATTTTACCATTGCATTCCAACTGGTAGATATAACCTTGTGCTACTTGTTTGGACATGATTTCATAATATAAAGAAATGTTACACAACCAGCAGATTTTATTAAATTTGGCCAGCATATTTAGCAGATTTTATTAAACTTGGCCAGCATATTTAGCTATCATCATTCTTTTATATATGATTTGCTTCTTGAGCTTTTCAATCTCAACCAATTAAAAAACGCTGGTTGATTACGCCGGTTAAAATTGAAAAAAGTCCTGGTTGTATAGCATTACCCAATATGTTCTAGACCACTCAACAATCCTTTAGAATATCCTTTAGTGATTCTCTGTAAATATTTGCAGGCTCATGATTCTTCAAGTTAATGAACACCCATCTTTTTCATTGATCCGGAAAATGTGATTTAGCCATGTGCCATGTCGCTGTCTCGTGCAATGAAAAGAGGGGACATACATGTCCATTAATCTCTTAATTATTGTCAATAGTAAATATTGATTGCTAATAAATCATCGCTTAGCATTGCTTTTCTCCATTAAAACATGCATTCATACCGGTCTTTCTCCTTCACAAACAATCCTTGCTTTTATTATTTTATGGTCCTGTGATATATGTAACGGATTCATGTCAACATTGCACCTACCCTACCTTAAACATGTCACATGTGAACCATCATAGGCTTTCATAGAACATTGCCAACCTGCTAAACCTCATTGCCCTTACCGTAAACATGTAAACACACTAGTTTCACATAATTTTTTAATCCTAAATACTAGGAACACCTTATAAAAATAAAATAATCTGATATAGGGCCTGATTGCTTGGATTGACCAGATGTATCCATCAATTGAGGTAAGCAAATCCATGTAACCACCCCCTAATAAAATACAAGACACAAATAAATGCAATATAATGGCCATGTAATATGGTTTGCACAAATTTTTCTGTCAATGCAGTATATATAAAAGGGTCTGAAGAAAAAGAATAAACCTTAGATACATACACAAATATAATGACTTGATACAAGTGATGACTGGACATTCACTAGCACTTTACTTGACCCAATCATTCAACAAATGAGGCTATCAATATGTAAGTAACTTCTGTGATCCGGGTGGGTGGGGCAACCATCATGTACTGTTGGTGCATTTCACAGAAACCAGTTTTGCATATCAAGTTTCTTGCACCTGTTCCTCAGCTTCAGCAGCTTTGGGAGGTCACTCATCCCCTTGTTATTCTAAGCCTGGAATAAATATCCTAACCTTGTATTTTGTTTCTCCAACTTTCTACATCTTTGGCTCATGCTTACTTACCCAAAAGATTTGCATCTTGTTGCAATTTATGTGTTGTATAATGTCAAAAAAATAATAATAATTTTGCTCCAAGGGAAGGGTGTTCGACTAATCAAGGGCAGCTTTGCTCCTCCGACCAGCTATTGGGATCGGTAAGCCATCAAAGATGGGTTTGGAGATAGCTGATTGAAAATCTGGTGTCAGATTCCACATTGTGGTTGGCCAGGCTGAGGCCGAATTGTTCTTTTCCTGCTCTCTGAGGCTTGATGCGCTTGATGATTTGCGTACTCCAGAAAGAGAATCAGTAAAAATAGATTCGCCCATCCCCACCGCCATAGAATCTAACCATCCTGATTCCGATTCTGCAAGCAGATTTGCTCGACTAGCTGATTTCGTCCTCATAGATAACACTTTCCCGGTTGAAGAAAAACCATTTGATCCCCCATTAATTCCTTCCTTCAGAATCTTTTCTGGTGTAACAGGCCGGTTATCAAGTTCAGCTTTCTGACGTCTGCGAACGGATTTCTCATCAGATTTCTCACCTCCCACATCTCCAATGTCCGCGAGAGGAACATACCCATTCATTTCATCATCCCCAGTCAATAAATCATACACAGAATTTGTTGACCTGGGGAAATGGTTTGATCGAAAGTCAGAAATTGGTGAAGCTTTGGGAAACCAATCATCTCCAGAATGATCTGAATTATCAGATGAATAAACTGCCAATTCTGTCTCAGATGTATCTCTAGTTATCGAAGAAGTCAATCCATAGTATTTCTGCAAAATGTTCATAGCTGGAGAAACCTTCTCCTTGGGTGGTTTCAGTCTTAAGGATTGATCCTTCATACCGTATTGACCTGAACGTGGGGGTTTTCTTTCCGAGCTATTATCCCTGTAATGATTTTACCCAAAAAGATTAGTTTGCAAAATCCAGCAGATGTTGAATTGAAGCAACAGCCTAGCATATCAAACAAAATCCATCCCTAAAGAACAAAAGACACCATGAAAAACGTGTAGATAGTATCATCACACAGCAGCTGATAACTAATAATCTGTAGTCTCCAGTTCAACGTGAAAATTTTCATTGAACTGTAAATATGGTGGTGGATGATGCACCACAAACTCATAAAAGCATCTTTGAAATGCAATTTTAAATCGTTGCACAATGACATGGGGAAGAATTAGAAAACACGAGATGAGTATTTGGTAGTACCCCAACTTTGCATGTCCATTAGGTACACTCGGAGCGGGAGCGGGAGAGGGGGATGGCGGATGTCGTCCCGGTAACGGAATTTTCAAGGTCTTCAGTGCAAACATTTGAAGATCCGTGGCTAACCCGTTCATCCTTTTGATATCAGCTACCTGAAAAAGGAGATTTAGTATCATGATATCACATCCCATAAAGCAATCATCCATGCATTGCTGGCCACAAGTTAAATATTTCTGCCACTTTCATTGTTATAGGCACTTCTCCACATTAAACAATCATATACTTTGTATATTACCATATCCTAATGATAATGCAATATTAACAATAATTTGCATGTTACTTGCAATGCATAAAAATAAACAAGGATTTGGAAATTAAAAAGCAAAATTGGTAGGAAATAAAATGAATTCAAGTTCTCTGTCCCAATTTCCAACTTCGAAACAATTGCTACATATTGTGGTTCATCTCATCCGCATAGCCATTCCACTAATCCCAAACCCCCAAAGGAGAAAACTTTGATTAAATAAGTAACAGAAATCAAGGCACTTAACTCAAATGGTTCCTTCAGATCGGTTTGTTGGAATAACAAAACAAAAATGCAAAAAAGGGGGAAACAAAAACAACTCAAACATAAACAAAAAGAAAGTTTTAAGTTTTAAAAAGCTAACACAACACACCAAAAAATATTGAAGGGTATTAAAAAAATGAAAAAAAAAAAGACCTGATAATGAAACCCAGAAGAAAAGGGTAAAACTTTACCACGTTTAAGGCACCCAAAGTTCAGAATCAGAGGAAAATAAGAACATCAAAAAAAGAAAAAGAAGAATCTAAGTAGCTATATACCTCAACGCCATACTTAATAGCCACACCAGCGAGTGTGTCGAGCATAGAGACTTGGTGCTCAATATAATTCAACCCACTTCCACCGCCGCCGACACAGACGCCGCCGCCGTTCTGCAACCCGTTCGACGGCGACATCTTCACCGATCGGTCACCGACACCAAAGATCTACGATCTCACACCAAAGAGAATAATAGCTTCTTCACATAAAAAAGGGGGCAAAAAAGGCGCAAGCAATTGATTCGAGAGAAAAAAGAAAGCGAGGGTTTGGTGAAGTGGATGGAAGAGTGGAGGGTGGAATTGCGCCTAAAGAGGAAAAGGGTCAAAGAAAAATCTGATCTTGGAGGAAGGAGAAGAAGAAAGGAAAGGGAAATTGTAGAATGGAAGAAAAACAAGGGTTTTAAAATAAAAGAGAGTGAGAAAATGAAAGAAAAAGAAAAGAAAAATAAAATGAAAAAGAAAATAGGGTTCTTTATTTTGTAAGCTTCTTCTTCTTCTTCCTCTACTTCAAATCTTCAATAGGGGATTTGACTTTATTCCACACACTACCATTACTCTTCTTTATTTCTTTCTCTCTCTCTTTCTTCTGATATTGAAAATTTTGGAAGTGGAAAATGGGAATAGGATTCTTCTTCTTGTTAATTCCTCTTTTAAGTAGCATGTCAATTTTATTTTATTTTTTTGGGTTGAGGTTTTGAACCAAAAAAATTTAAATGAAAATTTGTTTTAAATGTGTACAAAAATTTTAAATTTTTTGTTGAAATTTTATTTTTAAAATTTGTTATATTGTAATTTAATTTTATTGTTTCTTAATCATCATTAAGGTTAATAGGATTCATCAAAAAATAGAAATCTATTGTGAATAATAAAATATAACTAATTTTAATAATAACATATGATCAATTTAAAATATAGAATACTTTTGCTTGTAACAAAAATTTTAATATCACAATAACAATATATTAATATGAATATGATATGATAGTGAACGGCTAAAACATATATTTATATAACATATTGTTTTATCATAATTAATATAAATATAAATATATGTTATAAGCAAGTCAACACTCTTGTAGTCTTGGTCCTTTATATGGACATTTTTTTCTAAATAAGATTTAAATTCCTATGACAATAGCATTGCTAAATTTTTCAAACAAAATACAGAAAATAGTATTGACATATTATTGGCAATATTAATTAATTCAAGATATAATAGCATACTATATATTAATAAAGAAACAAATAAAGGTGGTTTAGAAGGAAAGTCAAATGATTGTGCAAGCACACCGGTGATGAACGATGATAGATAGGATTCCTTGTACCTTTGTCAGCATACATAGCTCTTCAATCTTCTTCTAATTTCTCATCTAATACCACTTTTGGACTTGAATCCGCATCAATTATGAGCTTCACTATTCTTTTATCAATAATTTCTTAACTCTATTCATTTGTACTCTAGTTTATTTTGTTTAATTTAAATGTTTGGTAGTAGTAGTGGTACATATTTATGTTCTTAAAATTTATTATATTGAAAAGATTTGTATAAATTGAAATTCTGGCGTTGTAAAGTCTAATAAAGAGGCACGAGTTTATGTTTAAAAATTAAAATATTAATTAAATTAAATTAAATTTTTTAATGAAATTGAATAACGCGGTGAGAGAGATAGAGATTACAGAGATGCACCGACACAAAGCCAAACACAGCCAAAAGAGCTCAGCCATGTGGCCCCTCTCATCATTGTCACACCTCATTTTTTGTTCCTTTTAAATTATCATTTATCAAAATTTTAACCATATGATTGGAATACTAGTATCTTAATTATATATTACAAAGTATTCATATAATTTTTAATATATAAATCAATGTTCATTATTGTTGGGCCATCGTAGGAGAAGCAAAACTGTCTGAGAGAGATTTTTAAGGAGGAACAAATAAGAAAATATAAAAATGAGAAGACATCACATTCAATTCAAAATTTTAAGATATCAAGTAAATAGGTCTTTCATTTTATAAATTTTTCACTTCTTCTTATGATGTGGGACTAACCCCCTCACACTTGAACCACAATAATTATATGACATTTTTCATATGCTCAGATGCTCTTTTCTTTTCTACTACTAGTTCTTGTCATTTACAAGCCCAACTTTTTTATTTAGCCGTGTGCCTATACAAATGTGCACATAGAATTTATTTAATTAATTACAAAGTTATTTTAACACGATTTACTCTAATTATTTATTTATTTATTGATATTGTAGATACTGCTCTAAGGTTGGTTAAGAAGATGCTTAATAGTTAATATGAAATCACTAGAATCATGTCATGTGCAATTGCATGGCGTTTTTGGGGGAAATTTTTTTCTTTCAAAAGAAAAATACAGAACTCATTAATTGTCCCTAACTCCCTTATTAATTATGTTAATCAGCAAACATTTATTATTATCATGTGATTTCATCCATCTCTTGCAATGTTTTCTTTAGCTTATTAGTCCCATTTTAACTTTTTGGAAAATTTTTAGTGCTTAAGTGCTAGAATTCATATACTTCATAATAGAGTAATAATTAGAGTAAACTTACTATTAAGAACTTTCCTAAATATTATAAAGGAGAATGATTTGGAGTGCTAACTAATATTTTTGCCCGTAATAATATTACGAATTTGTAAAAGTTTTTAATAGAGGTATTTTAAGTATTTTAAATTAGAAAAAAAAATTAAATAAATAAAAAAACTTTATTTTTTATCAAAATACACATTTCTAGAATATTTATCAAAATAAAATCTATTAGTAGTATCGATCCGGATTGGTATTGGGTTATTTTCAATACCGATCCGGACCGGTACTGGTTCAATTTTTTAAAAAATAAAATACACCAGTATTGGTCCTTCTGGGGGCGATACTGGGTTATTACCAATATCGGACCTTCTTGGGGCGGTACTGGTTCAAAATTTAATTTTTTAATTTAATATTAAATATATTGATTTAATTAATAAAATAATTTAGGTAATAAATTATAATTGAAAAATATATTAATAGCAATAAATATATTA
>JASCZI010090629.1:112666-144535 GCA_036250425.1 Stylosanthes scabra | reverse complement strand
CAATTAACATATCATTAGTGTAATAATAATAATAATAATTCAATCATCAAATTAGTGTAATAATATATTAATTGATTCAATTGACATAGCATTAATGTAATAATAAAAATTCAATTTATCTTAAATAAGAAAGTTTTGTAATGCATCGTAAAATAATCTCTTCCGTGAAAAGAAAAAATATAGTGAATTAATACAAATATACAGTGTTTCCTTCTTTGATTTTTACTCTAAATTTTATTTAATTATAATAAATGATAATACCCAAATCTTCATAATGTTATCATTCGTGCGTCCTGAAAACAATAATTTCTATGCCTTAATATTTTCATGACTATTATTATGTTTTTTAATTTGGATTGGAATTTAATTTGATAGATTTGATTATTATTATTACATTGATGCTATGTTAATTAAATCAATTAATATATTATTACATTAATTCTATGTCAATTGAATCAATGTAAAATTACGGCTAAAAAATTAATATATTTATTGCTATTAATATATTTTCCAATTGTAATTTATTATCTAAATCATTTTTATTAATTAAATCAATATATTTAATATTAAATTAAAAAATTAAATTTTGAACCAGTACCGCCCTAAGAAGAACCGGTATTGGTATTAACCCAGTACCGTCCCCAGAAGGATCGGTACTGGTATATTTTATTTTTTAAAAAATTGAATCAGTACCGGTCCGGACCGGTACTGCTAATAGATTTTATTTTGGTAAATATCCCTAGAAATGTGTATTTTGGTAAAAAACGAAGTTTTTTTTTATTTAAAAAAAAATTCTTTTAAATTATTCAAGAATTTTTGAGTATGGGAGGGGATCCCATCTATGATCACGTGCTTGTCTCGTGGGAATTTTGCCTATCTGCATTTTCTCAAGGAAAATTTTCTGCATTCGGGTCTCCATTCAGGACGGTATCCGCAGAATCCCTGCTTCATGAGAATTTTTTACACCCCTAGGTTAGTTGGAAACCTGAAAATGTTTGTTAAGGTCAGTTGGCAATTTGTTGAGGTGAGTTGGGGTGGTTGACCAAGATTATTGACAGATAGATTTTTGAAATTCACTTAGTGGTAGCCTAGTAGACAATTAGTCAATGAAGATAGTTCAATGATTAATTGATCGAGGTAAATATATATTCAACAGAGAGAGTTAAAGAGGCGAAAGTGAGTTATGAATAAACTCTTTAAATTTAAAAAAATTTAAAAGAGGTGGAGCAAGAGATGGAGGAAATGAGAAAGATAAATAAAAAAAAATTGTTGTCAAATTAGTAAAAAAAAATTAGTTACAAAATTACAGATTATTTATACAAATTATAAAACTATAAATATATTATATATAATATTATATAGTTAATAAAACGTGAATGATGGAGATAAATAAAAAACAGGAGAGTGGGATACAGAAAATGATGAAGGAAGTGCTTATTAATTTTGGAAGAAAATATTTTAATTTAATTGTTAAATTATGTGACATGTTTTAGTTGTCAAATTATTAATATATTATAGAACTATAGATATTATAAATATAAAAAAATAGAATAAGATGAATATTATAAAAATGAATGGAGATAAAGAAGAAAACTAGAAAGAGGAGGAAAGGGAAAGCTCATTGATTTTAGGGGTAAAGACTTTATTTCAATTATAATGAGGAAGTGACATGTGGCACATTTTGATTGGAAAATAAATGAAAGGGAGTAGAGAAGTAGGATATGAAGAAGATGAAGGAGAAAACTCTTAATTTTGAAAGGAAATATTTAATTTCAATTGCAATAAGAGAGTGTCATGTGACACATTTTGGTTGTTAAATTAAAGAGGGAGATAGAAAAAGATGATAGGAAGAAGAGAAATGAGAGAGTTCTTTAATTTTGGAGGAAAAAATTTAATTTCAATTGCAATGAGAGAGTGCCATGTGGCACATTTTGGTTGTTAAATTCAGAATGGAGATAGAGGAAGAGAATATGAAGAGGAGAAATGAGAGAGCTCCTTAATTTTGGAGGGAAAAATTTAATTTCAATTGCAATGAAAGAGTATCATGTGACACATTTTGATTGCATATATATATATATATATATATATATATATAATAGATTCGTAAGCCTAATTATCCTCCTAATTCTAAATAAAGAAAGTTTTACATCTTTTATATTTTTGATGTTTTTAAAAAATAATATTAATATTTGAATTCTTTATCACTTTAAGCATTAGGAGGATAATCAGGCTTATGATTTAGTATTCTTTATCACTACTCTATTATAAATTATAAAAATTATATGAAAATTTTGATAAACATAACCTTTAAGTATAGATAGCCATAACTTTTTTATTTTAATTTTAATTTATTAATTATTATTAAATTAAATATAAAATATTAAATGTTATAAATATATATAGTTACGGATATTATTTACATGAAATTATAAATATTATGATAAATATAGTAATTTTGGATTATAATGATGTATCATTACTCAATTATATTTATAACAATTTGAGAGTTCTTTGTTAATTGTTCAATTTCCCCCATTTTCCTATTTAAATACCTAAACACGTGATGCTAACCCTAAACCCAAACGCCATACTAAATTAAAAAGAAGTCCCTTCTCTTTTTCTTTTGTAATTTGAGTCTTCCATTAGAAAGAAACATGGAACTACTAAGCGTAATTAGTGATAATCAAAGGCGGATTTGTGTAAATCACACTTCGATTCCGTGTTATCTCAACCTCCAATATCTTCCTTCATTAGTTAAATCAGATATACTTAAGATTTGTTAAGGTAATTATAGTCTAGTTTTTATAATCTAAAATTACCATATTTAACTTAATGAATAAATTTATGTGTATCATTGTACACATCATTTAACAATGAAAAAAATATAAATATTAGTATAAAAATTTATATTTTTCTATGTTAATATTTACATTTTTTTCAAAAGAAAAAAAAAAAGAATTTGTTAAAGTAGCATTTCGAAGTTTGGCGAGTTCTGAATATCATGACTTAAGATGGAAAAAAGGCGATAATACTGCCATAAACCATTAATAAGTAAATCTAATCTAAGAAAGAATAAAGTCAAAGAGTGGTGGCAAAATGCAAGTGTCAATGGATTCATTTCATTCACATTGTTTTGAGATTCCATCTTGTGTTCCGATATATACTCAAAGCAGTCAACAACCTAATAAAAAAAAGCTACTCTTTTTTCGGAATCTTAACACTAATATTTGCAAACCAAACAGATTTGCCTCCCTTCTTTTCCTCATTATCGTTTTTGGTTAAACTAGTATTACGAAATGTAACGTTATTGGTAATATATTGTTATAAATGTGTACATTGATTTCATACGCCTAAACTATACCATTTATAAAAGGAGGCCTAACTCTAAAGCAAAGGCTATGAAGAGAACAATTGGCTCACCTACATATTCAAGGGATGGAAAAATTGTAGATGTATAGTAAAATCAACTACTATATATTGATTTTTTCAGTTACATAATTATCTATTAAAATAATCAAATATAATAAATCAATAATCAAACTTGTTTATTGTAATATAATAAAAAGAATTATAAAATACTTAATATATTTCTATACGTGACAGTTAACGTTGATGAGCTATAGCTTATATGGTATTACCCCCTCTATTATAAGAGATTTTCGGTTCGATGCTCCCTTGTACACAAAAACAAAAATACATGGTAGTTAATTAATTACCTTTCCTTTTTTAATTTTAATTTACACTATTTTCAATTTTGCACGGGATTTCTTCCAAGACATAAAATGATCCGTCACGAAAGTGGGAATGAAAGCGATGGTATTGTTGAACAAATCTATAAAACATTTCTCTTCTTCCCATTAACAACCTTGTACTGAATTATCGAATGCGAAGTTATTGCCACAACTTTGGGAAACATATTCAAAATTCTGAATTATCCCAACAAAGAGTTAAGTATCTCCAAAGTTAGTGGCACCACTTTGGGGGATGAGCAAGTAACTAGTTGACCTTTTTTCTCTTACCAACCTAACTAGCTTCTATTCGGCAATAGCTTTGGAAAATTTAATTAACACATGCCACTTACTACTTACTAGGTCTCAATTCAAGAGCAACGTGTCCCAAATAAACATTCCAAGGCAATCCATACCTTAAACACACACATACATGGACACATGGAGATTGGAGAAGAATTAATAAAAAAAAAAATTAAAAATCAAGAAAGAGACAAAGAGTTGTGCCAACACATAAGCTAGCCAATAGCCGTTGCTTATTATTCAGGATAACCATAGAATACATTCATCTACATCGATTTGAACAACAGACTATGTAAATGAAAAGAACATTGCAAAATACCCCCACAAGCCACAAGGAATGAGAACAACTTCCAGATTATGGTTGATCAAAATGAAAATGCTGTCCATTATATAAATAGAGGAAACCTTCTGAAACCCAGAAAATCAGATGCAACTCCAGGAGATGAATGTAAGTTTTGATTACTAAAAAGGGAAGGGAAGAAAGAGGAGCAATGAAAATCTAAAGTGACAATTTCTTTTTCTTCAAACCCTCCCATTCCATCCCTTCCCCTTCAATATTCCAACTCTATATTGACAGCAGAAATTGTAACATGTTATGGATGTTCCATAACAAAAACTCAAAAGGGAAAATCTATGAAATAAGAAATCATGAAAAAGCCGCTGCTTTTCTGCTGGAACCGAGACTGAACTAATGAAGAGATGCACACCCCCCACTTCCAAAACCAAAAAAGGCTCAATATTTGATCTTTAGAAGCTCTTCAATGGAAGTATATTATAAGAGATGAATGAGTCAAAAGGAGCCACACACAGACAACCAAAACTTCACAAATATTGAAAATGCACATAAAATTTTCATTCTGTATAAAATTCTAAGTGTGAAAATGGTAATGGGCATTCGACAGTTACGTGTGTTTATTAGTATCAAGGAACATAACATTTGTAACTGTCACCATTTACTGATTGACATTTAAGATCATTTCTATTAAACAAGGCTGCAGATTTGAAACACTCTTCATACCTGCCACCAAAACAAAACAAAACTATGTAAAAATCTCCGAAAGTGTATGGCATCTAATTCGTAATATTACAGCATGCAGTATAAAGACCAAAGCCCAAATGCAGAAAATCAAAATTTAACATTCAGGGTATCTGATATTTAAGCATAAAGGTCTCAGAAATGGAACAAACTAGACTAGGACCTAAAAACACAAAATATTAACTACAATCAAATTTATTTTCCTTTTAAGTTCAAAGAGCCTAGTGCAAGACTGCAAGGGAATCCTCAAAGACCAAGGCAAGGTAGACATATAAATGGGATTACAATCCACCTTCCATGAATTAAAAATTGACTACGTTGGCCAACCCTTCTAGCAGTGGTGGAATACTCGCTTTAAGAGGTTACATAACAATATAATAAGCCTATCTCTATGATAGTTAAAAATTCCCGACTCCAGGATATTTAATAAAATTATAACACACTACGTGATTTAGCTTTATTGACAACATAACATATTCAGGGTTCATGCATAATTGCACTTGTGAAGGTAAAAATTTTCTAGGGAAACATCATAATTCATACACAAAAATTTGGTGGCAGTGACAGACAACATTTCAACCCATATAAAACATCAAAAGCTGAATATCATTTTCTTCCCCCTTGATAGAAATCAAAAGCCAAATAACTCATACAAACAATTCCAGTAATTGAAGCCCTTCAAGAAGACCAAGGGGCCCTAAATATAACAAGCACAACCTTTGTAAAGTTCAATGATAAGTATTGAAACTTGAAGACTGCATAAAGATAAATCATGCAAACACATCCCAGTATTGAAGTCTAAGAAAGTGAGGAAGGCCTTAAAAATAACAAGCATTATTTCAACAAATATAAATAACAAATGGATGAATCACAGTTGTTGTTGTTGTTGAAAATTGATATTTACATGGTCCTTCATAAATAAAACAGAAATACGAAATCTTATGAAGCCATGATCCACACGTGGTAAAAATACATAAAAAATTCATCATATTTGGCTACCTAACAATATAATAAGCCTATGTCTATGATGGTTAAAAATTATCCACAAAAGGGCAAAGTATATTATCAAGATCAAAACAAATATGCGTTGTTCAAATTCATCATATTTGGCTACCTAACAATATAATATGCCTATGTCTACGATGGTTAAAAATCATCCACAAAAGGGCAAGTATATTATCAAGATCAAAACAAATATGCGTTGTTCTTCAGTAGTTACAACCCCTCAATAGATCTAAAATCATCCTCTGCCACAATCGTTAACAGTTCTATACAAGCCCATTCATGCTTATATTTCTTTTGGTATCAATAAATTTTTCCCTATTTTTTTTGTATCATCCTTCCTTAAACAAGTCTTCCAAAACAGGAGAGAAACTAATTCATTCAGTTAGTGTGCATAACGAAACAATTGAGTTGAGTAGTTGACACATCAAGGTCTTCTTACGGTCTACATGAGATTAAGAAAGTTTACACCATACATCCTTTGAGTCTGAGATCAGTGTTCCATTTAAACATTTCTCGCAGAAAATCACTTAGAAAATAATTAAGGGGGGCGTTAGTGACATTACACTACTTATATATCTGTGGTTGTATGGCTATGGACTGTTTTCCTAGTTTTAATAACAGACCCTGATCATTCCAACTGGACATTTCATGGCACATAAAAATAATAAAGTTTACTACAGTACTACTTCCTGAATCACTATAATGTAGTATGGAGTCATAGACTGCCAAGGTAAATCGTTTTGAAAAGACATACCCACCCCTCAGAATGGACTTCATATTGCATTAGCAGATGTAAATCTTTCATACAAAAAGATATTATCGTAGACATGTTGAGGCTCTGACCTTTTGTATTTATCTAGAATGGTTGGAAGTATGGCATAAATATTTTAATGAACTCAAGCTTTTGCTTTCAAAGTTTGCTATAAAAGAAACCAAAATCCTTTCTTCATGCTATAAATATATGTATGCTATGATGAGCAATGACATTGATCTATAAAGAGATTGCATCCAAAGAAAAAAACGATAAAAGAAATAGCAAACCATTTCCAACCCTTGTTCAAAATTTATACACCAACCAAGCAACAAAGAAAAAGAATGAAGGTTCCTTGGAGTAGCAGCTGTACATTCCATATCATTTAACACAAACTAGAAGTTCAGAAACATCATTCTTCCATAGCTGCATCCTCAAAGCTATCACCACCTAAAACAAACATGCTAACTAACATACCTCAAATTTCTAATCAAGGGAGAGGTCTCACAATACAAAATTCTATTCACAGACTCAAAACATAGCAGGAAAATATCACAGTAACCCAGAGCTAAACTTGGCATTTTAATGCTCCTTCATCGTGTTATTCAATGTATTCAAATTAGACAACACCATGATTTCAACACCAAAATACCATATGAGAAAATGATATGAACTTACATTATGAAACACAAGTTGCTCTCAATCAAGATCTTCTTGTCTGGTCTCCGACTCAAAATTCCGATTCCCCCTACTTTCGGAATTCGATTGGCCACTGTTATTTTCACCGTTGTTGTTGCCGCCACTGTTGCTGTTGTTGTTCCCAACATTGCTTGTCTCCGCAGGAGAACCACCAAATTGCCTAAACGGCCACGGCAAAGAGACCCTAAACACCCTCCTCTCCATCGTTTGCCTATTATCGCCGCCATCATTGTCGCCGCCAACACCACCACCACTTCCTCCAGCGGATTCAGCTGAACCGCCTGCCCCTACAGACCGGTTCACCGGGGCAGGCGTAGGAACTCCACCACGCTGAGCCCTCCGCTCATAATCCGGATCATCGGTAGGCAACTCATAACGGCAAACTGGGCACGAATTATGCAGTTCGAGCCACGGCAAGATGCAATCGGAATGGTATATGTGCTTGCAAGGGATCTGCTTCACCGATTCGCCAAGCTTGAAGGTGTCCTTACACACCGCGCACTGGGAAGAATCCGATTCCAGCAGCTCCTCCGTCACCGACACGTCCGGCAGCCCCTGTACGGCTGACTTCGATGCAGGCGGTGTACCGTACCGATTCGGATCGTTCTCCGCTAGCTGCTGGATCAGCTCCTCGAGCCCCGGGCCGAAGAAGTAATCACCGTGAGTCATGTTAGCGCCGGGAAACCGGAACGTTCCGGTGGTAGGGTCGCCGGAGTTCTCGATCACGAACTGGACGTTAGCACCGCCAGCTCTTAGGGTTTGGAGGTAGTTCTGGAGGAACACAAAGGGGTTAAAGGCTTCGCCGGCTGCGGCGGTGTTACCAACGCCACCGCCGCCGCCAAGCAGCGTGGATAGATCGTCGCCAGCACCGGAGAATAAGAAGGGGAGGTTTCCGGCGGAGGGGCCTCCGGCGAAGTCAGAGTTGAAGGAGAAGAAAGGATTGATGAGGTTAGGGTTAGGGATTGGAGTTTCGAGTTCTTCGAGGAAGCCTTCGTTGCAGTTAGGGCAGAGGAGCTCGGAGGAGGAAGAAGGGAGGATGGAGACTGTACGGTTGCACTGGTGGCAGAAGTATTGCTGGGGGTTGCCGGAGGTGACGCCGCCGGAAGAAGACATGTCAATGGGAAAGATGAGAGAGAAAGTGAAAAAGGTTTGGTAGAGAGAGAAAGTGATGAGAGCGTAAGAACGAGGGGAAGTGCCACAAGTGTGGGAGAAAAAGTAGGGGCAAAAGCGTAAATAGAGTGAATGTTGTTAGTAAGTGTAAATCAATTGTGGGTAATAGGTAAATGGGTAAATGATTGGATTGGATGCTCCTTAATCACAATTATCTATTTAATAGTTACTTCAATTTTCTGTTTTTTTTTTTTTTCCCTTTTAAATAAAGATGTAGATGTAGATTTTGAGAGTCAGCAGCATTGTTAATTTAGGAATGGAAGATTTTTCAACAAAGCAGAAATAACAATACCCTACAATAAGCAATGTATGTGTTCATTTTAGGTTGCAGTTTTTGCTTCTGAATTCCATTATCCTGTTAATGACTGAATTGAGATTTTGTTGTGTTCATTGGTGGCTATGGCACATATCTCAACTAGTTTTTTGGGGGCAAATCTAGTGATCCATTTCCCATTCCAGTTTTTGTGGCTAGGAGTTTTTTAGTGTTTTACTTTGTTTGCCTTGAGTAACTATGGCCATCTTCTATATTCTCTGTTCTTACTATCCCACAAGTGGCAACAAGTACTGATAAATAAAACTATCTCTTGGATCATCACCATTTTCATCCATTCCGATATTTTCCGTAAATTTAGTTTAGAGCCATCATTTGTGCTCTGCATTCTCTGAGACAAGACTAATAAACTAGTTATTTGCATTCCTAGCTTGGTAGTTCCCATTTGTTAAAACTTCATGATCATTCAGAGTAACATACTATATTGAATGGATATCTCAAGTACACAAACACAAGCATGGTGATTTCTATCATGCAGAAGAATGTGTGCATTTTATACAAGTTCAATGAATCACTCTATTTCCAGTGCTAGCTCCTTTTATGTACAAAAATATTATTGATAAAAGTGAAATGAGGCAATAACTAAAATCAGTAATCAACTAAGAAAAACACAATGATTAGAGTAAATGTCCCTGGATATACCCAAGTGGTGCACCCTCATAGCTTTATGGATGCCATTGAACCAACACTAATATCCGTTCCTTCCGACCCTAATTCACAGTTATTATCCAAATCATTCACTGTGGGTGCCTGAAAGAGTGTGTGTTAGAAACAACAATGTCCACAAACCTATGCATGTCTCCAGGAGCAGAGGTTGCTTTTTATGGTTGGGCAATATTTTTGAGAGCATCATCATCATCATAATTAGTTCTGCCATTTTGTGAGGATCGGTAAATCGAATATCTTCAATTATACTACTATCCTTTTGCTTCACCACGTGCATTCCAATCTCTTTTACAATTGACTCGGTTGGGACCAATTTGTGGTCATCGTCAATTCCTCCATAAAATACAGCAACCTCCGCATGATTCCATCCCTTTTTACAATGTGGGAGCGCATGATTCCATCCCTTTTTACCAAGTGATGTGCAATGGAGTGAATTCATATTACAAATAAGTAATTGCCCCATTTCTCTTTGCTCAGAGGAAAGTAGTTTGCGATTGATGTGCAAGGAAATTCTTACTGCAGGAAAGGAAGGGTTGTGTTTGAGTAGAAGTGCAAAGCAAAGAGATTTGGCAGGGAATTTGGTGCCACGAAACCAGAAAGATATACAAGTTCCGCCGCTGCAGCGCTGCTCAAACTACCTTGGAATCCTTTCACCTGGCATCACAAAGCTAAGTCACAAGCTTTATTGTGAACAAAATTGCTCCAGTTCTTGGTTCCTAGAAAATAGCATGCTGAATTACAAAAAGTGTTTGGCAAACTTGCAGCTTTGATTAAAGAAATCCACTTGCTGCAAAATTGTAATTTCTACCATATGTATGTGAACAAATTTTTTTTTTTTTTCATTCACAAAACTCTAATCTAAGGTGCCTAATAGTAAGTAAAGTAACAAATTATTTTGATCCTTCTGCACATACTCATTTTAAAAATCTTTTTCAATAAATTTGTATGTGTTCACTCCAACTCCTAAATTATCCTTTATTAGTACTCCTTAATTTTCGTAAATTTTCTTAAAAACAACCATATAGCGTAACTTGTTCCACTGTTTACCTTTTTTATTTCGGAAGATGGCTTAAATCCTCTAGAATTTGTCTATCCGGGTCAACGATTAAATTGCTAGCCTGTCTGAGTTCAACTTACTGTGTCCTTATCCTTCAGTCTAATTGCAAGAAAGAGAGCTATGGCAGGGAACTTGTTAGGAAACCAGAAAGAAATTAATGCTTCCTAGCTGTGGTGTTCAAACCATGCTGGGATTTGTGACCCAGGTTATTAGAACCAGATTAATTGGCAACATTAAGAATATTGGCAAGCTTAACTTAAATAGAACCAGATTAAATCCTCAGGTTGTTTATGTCAATGAATTTTGGGCATTATGCAAAAAATTTATAGCTAGGTTGAATGGTTCACATTATAATCATCCAGCATCATTCCAAAGGTTAAGATGATAATGTCAATTGTTGGAATACTATTTTTTAAAATTTCTTTGGCTGACTATTGAAACAAACAAGATTGAGACACTTAAATGTTTTCTACATATCCATTCCTCACTCTATGTACCTTTCATATAACTTTTTGTTACATTTATGTATGAAATCAAAATAAATAGATCAAATAAAATTAGTAAAAGTGACAGCACAAAACAACAGAATTTAACTTACCTAAGACAATCAAGCCCCTTTTCCATGAAGAATGATGATACCTCCCTAATAGAGATTGTAGCAACTTTTGGCATCATGACAAGGGCATTTGGTATCAAGTATCCAAGAATTCTACAACTTAGAAAGGTTTTGAAAAGAAAAATGCAAAACTTATTTTAGTGCCTTCAAAGCTAAGTGTTTTCAGATTTTCCATCTTTCCTTGTATCTCTGGAAAATTCTCAAGAAGACTGCATTCTGAAAGATCGAGTACTTGAAGAGAGGGCAAACTGATAGGTGGAAAACGCATAAGCTTGTGGCAAGAGGAAGCATTCAAGATTTTTAGTTTCTTCAGAAAACCAACCGAAGGATGAACAGTAATTAAATTTGCACAACCTCTAAATGACAAGATTTCCAAATTAGGAGTGCCAGTAACATCAGGTATTTGTGCTAAAGATCTGCTGTTGTCGAAATTCAAAACTACCAAGTTCATCATCGTCTGAAACCAAAAAGGAAAAACTCAAATAAATAATCTTAAAAGTGAATTTATAACAAAATAAAATATCAGAGAAGCAAAATGCGAACTTGTCACACTTACTTCAGATAAACTATTCAACTGCAGTGACAAAATAGTATCTGGTAACTTGAGTATGGAAAGTTCTTTCAGACCAGAAGATGAAAAATAATTTGAAGGATATCTGCACCATTCCAATACTCTTAAGTTATTTGGAAGATATGCGGGACTTTTAGAAAAATGACCATTTTTTATAATAAGTGTTTTGAGTTTTGTCATTCTTGTAAAAGCCTCTCCATTCCATTCTATTGTTGAAGCTGTATTCTTCTCTTCTAGTGGATCTTCACTTTCTTCCACTTCACATGAAGGGAAATTCAAATGTATTATTTGAATTTCATCGGTGCCCTTTTTAAAAAATAATAATAATAATAATAATAATAATAGTCAATTGAAACATATATTTAAAGGAAAAATTCCACCATGAGGCAAAAAGAGGATAATCAAAGTTAGGGATGAAAAACTATACTCACTTGATTGTGTTTTAAGATTCTGACTATATCTTCATAGTACCACAACCTGCTACGCTTTTCAGGTTTTGGTGATTCTCGTCGGACAATTTCTTTTCCCAGTTTCTCTATCAGATCATGTAATGTCACCTTACCATATCTACTTATCTTAACGAGAGATTTCTCAACTAACACTCCAATATGATATTTCATACAGCTTCCATGATGAGCACGGAGAATATCTTCAACCTCTGCCAATTCATATCCTTTGAAGCAACAGGCAATGTCAAGGAAAACACTCTTCTCTTCTTCCTGCAAAGCATCATAGCTTATTTTAAGTTTCTCATGGATCTCATTATGAGGAATTCTTTCATATTGATTTATTGCAGAGTTCCATTCTTGTACACTTTTTCCGCGCAAGGCAGGGCCTATTACTTGCAACACCAATGGAAGTCCACAAGCATAAGCTACTACACGATTTAGAACATCCGTGTAACTTGAATCGACCTTTGAGGTTTTAAAAGCCTTCCAGATAAGCAACTCAAGAGCATCTGCATGATTTAAACCTTCTACCTCATAAGTTTTCTCAACCCCATTAGATATTAATAGCTGTTTATCCCGTGTGGTAATAATAATTCTACTACCAGGACAAAACCAGTCAAGCTTTCCAACAATAGCTTCTAATTGATTCTCGCTATCAACATTATCTAGAACCAGAAGAACCTTCTTTTGTCCAAGTGCACGATGTATCTTTGTAGTTGCATCACGGACACCTCTTGACTTAATTTGATCCTTTCCTAATAGTTCAGAAAGGAGGAGTTCTTGAAGATACCCTAACCCATGGCTTTTGGAAATTCCTTTCACATCTTCAAGGAAACAAAAATTCTGAAAATGGTCAGCAATCGAGTTATAAATTGCTACAGCTAGTGTTGTTTTTCCAATGCCACCAATTCCATGAATCCCCACGATATGAACACTATCCTTAGACTCAATATCTAAAAGTGAGATTACATTCGACATATCGGAATCTAGTCCAACTGGATGATCAGCAACAGGTAATGGTTCGCGTTCAATCTTTCTTGAAATGTCTTCCACAATCTCCTCAATAAATTTGTGTTCATATTGACCATCCCTACCGGATAAGACAAGTCAGTGAAAACTATATGTACACGCATATTATATCCAAACAATACAACAACCAATTCTCTTGTTCCATGTCTATGAAATTATACTTGATCTAAAAGAGTTAAGCTAATAGCCAAATGGATGCAATTAAAGAAGGAAGCAGTACCGTACCCCTGTTTGAGATGATAACCGGACAAATCAGCTACTCGCTTTAAGGCCATCCTCCATTTCTGCACTTTGACATTGTCATTTTTGAATCTCTCCTCGTGCTTAGCCATTGGTCTTGCGAAACTGTTTATTTGATAGCGCACATCACAAGGATCCACATTATAAAAAACTGGCAAAACCAACCGATCCTTTTGCTTAACGCAGTCTATGATCTGGAGGAGTTCGTCTAAGCAAAAAGAAGAAGAAGCATAATCAGCAGAGAGCACAATAATGAAAATCCTGGACTCTTTAATTGCCTTGACAAGCGAGGATGTGATTTCATTCCCTTTTTGAAGCTCTTCGTCATCCATGAAGGCTTCAATTCCCCACTTACAGAGTTCTTTGTAGAGAGAGCCAGTAAAACCATGACGAGTATCTTTGCCTCTAAAATTGATAAATACATCATATCTCCATTTATAGGAGAAGGAAGTATGCAGAAGAGCCATGAAAAAAAAAAAGGTTAAAGGATCAGAGAAGGATGATGAGTGTGAGCATAGATAGAACGCTGTAAATTTCTGATCTGAATTCTTAAAAGCAAAACTAGTGACGATATAAACACACAAAGACAAATAAGTAATGAAAGAGTGAGAATAAGCGCCCTAGTAAGTCAACGTACCAGGGAAAAAGAGAGGGAAGAGGAAAAGACGTCGCTAATGCCTTTCCAACAAATTGATCAGAGTCCCCCAAAAAAACAAGAAAGGCATCTTCGAGTAAAAATCAATTTTTTTTTTCTTTTATAAGAAAACAAAAAGCTTAACAAAATGTGGTGGGAAGATGCCAATATCAATAATGATTAGTGAACAAATCATTTAACGAATTAACTCCAAGATATTTGTTCTATATTATAGATTATTTTGATGGTACATATAACTTTATTTAGATGTTATTTTTTATATTATTTAACATTAAAATAATATTTTATTTAATATAAAAATAAATAAATTAATTGAATTTGGTTTATCAAAATCACTTCCTACTCCGTTTTCCATCTCCGCCTCTTCCTCTTCTTATTCCTCATCTTTCTTCTTCTTCTTTTCTATTACGTTATGACAGTTCTTCTTCTTATTAATTGAATTCAAATTGAGAAGGAGGAAGAGGAGGGGAAGAATGAAGAACGGAGGAGAAAGAGAACGAACATAAATAAAAAGCTAAATGAATAGAAATATATTTTTAACATGAACAAATTTTATATTTGACATGAAGAATAAAGAAAGAAAGAATTAAGATTTTAAAGAATGTTTGAAAAGGATTTTATAATTGGCATGAACAGATTTTTATAATTGACATGAACAGGTTTTGTCGTTGATAGAAAAAAAATAAAACTTTAAAAAATAAAATTTTAAGAATTGCTTAAAAATAAGTTTTGAAAATTTGTTTATGATAGTTTAAACACCTATTCGTGGTAGTGAATTGATTAAATGTTGAATCTGTGTGAAAAATGAGTAGTTTAAAAAACCTGTACATGTTATTTTAAAAAACATGTACATGTTAGTTTAAAAAACATGTTAGTGGTAGTTTAAAAACATGTTCGTAGTAGTGAATTGATTAAATATTGAATCTTAATGAAAAATGAGTAGTTTAAAAAATTTGTTCGTGATAGTTTAAAAATCTGTACATGATAGCCTAATGAAATTTTTGAAAACTCACACTCTAACATCTTGAACAACAATTCTTTTAACATTAAACATGATGCTTAGAATAAAAGAACATTATAACAACAACAATATCAATTAAAATCAAATTCGATATTCGTACAAAATAATATTATTCAAATGAATAGAAAATATAAAACTATCGAACAGATTTTTAAAATTAAAATCAATAACAAAATATTTAATTAGATTTTAAAAAAATAAGGATTCAAAAGCAAAGCAAAGAACTCTTTTCATAGATTCTGAATAAAAAACAATTTGAATCAAAATTATCACACGAATAAACAATTGAACTTCGAAATAAACAATCCAACAATAAGAACCAGTATTCAAAATAAAAACATTCACGGTTTGATCTGGTATAAAATTCAAATTCAATTGCTCTGTTGAAGAATTAGAACTCTATTATAAATTCGAAATGCTATCAACCATTGTTTGAATTTAATTTTACAAAAAATAAAGAAAAAGAAAAGGTGATAAAAGACGAAGAGAGAGAAAGAAGGAAGATGAAAATGACGAAAGAGAAGAAGAAGAAAGAAAAAAGAGTGTTACGTGACGAATGAGAAGGGGCGAAGGGCGTGTGAACCAATTGTTTGGTTGGAGGTGTACACTTAAAAAGAGCTGTATATCTAGATTAATTATAATTTTTTATATTATTTGACATTGAAATAATTTTTTTAGTTAGACAAAATAAATGTACATATAAATTATTGTAAAAAATATCAACAATGCTAGGTAATTAATAAAAATTCAGTCAATATCAACTAATAACTTAAATTGAATGTTCTATTTGTTTAAGTTAGGTTCTAGAAGTCCTGCTTTTAAAAAAACAATTAATCTTGGTGTACACCTCTATCTAAGTCCCAACGAACATGTTTTTACTACTAGAGCGAACATGTTTTTAAAAGCAAACGAACATATTTTTAACCTATTCGTGTCAACTATAAAACATGTTCGTTGTATACATAGATTTCTGTTCGTGCACGAACAGAATATTACTACTAGTACGAATAGGTTTTTAAAAGCAAACGAACAGGTTTTAAAACATGTTCGTGTCAACTATAAAAACATGTTCATTGTATATATAAAGAACTGTTCGTTTGAGACTTGGATAAAGGTGTGCACTAAAAAGAGATGTACATGTAGCATTGTTGTTTAAAAAAATCCATAAGCCATGTTTGGGTGAGCTATCATTATTGAACAAATAGAAAGTTGAAAAAATCCTCTTTGATTTGTAACTTTTATTACTGGCGAACTCTTCTAGACTTTTACAAATCTTCTCACTTGATCAAACAAAGAAGATTCATGCATTTAGTGAGTAGCTCCCAAGAAATGACATCTCAAGTTTATAAGATTTTTTCATATCTTAATAAAATAGCCTATCTAATCTCTTCAAATAATTATATATTCAGATCAGGGTGGCCAATCCAATTATATACAAACAACACAGACAAAATATTTGATTTACAAATCTAATGATGATTTTATATGAATTTAAATAAAACATCAGTTTCATAATATATTTCAACGCACTAGACACTCATAATTTTCCACCAGACAATATAAAGTATCTGAGTCAACATGAATACGAATTAGCATGGAAAAATAAAAGTGAAAATGAAAATATGAGTGGGGAGGAAAAATAAGTGAAAATGAAAACAATATTGAGCAAAATGCTTGTACACCAGATCCAACTTTCTCTGAAATGTTTCAAGTTTGGTGGAATATTCTCTAGTTTCCTGAGAATTTCCACTTTTGAAGATCCCACTGAGGTTGCTATTTCATCACCTCCCCAGCTTTGATGATTGTCATGACCATGATAACCTTTTTCTTTTGCGTTGTTCATCAGACATGATTGCAACAGTTGGGAAAGATTTCGAACTGAAAACAGCAAATCTTATGCGAGTGCCCTGCAAACAAAGCGTTTTTACATTCCTCATCTCTCCTAGTATTTCTGGAAACTTATCTAGACTTCAGCATCCGGAAAGTCGGAGTATTTGAAGGGAGGGCAAATTGATGGGAGGAAGGCTTCTAAGATTGTAGCAAGAAGAAGCATTCAAGACTTCAAGTTTATTCAACAAACCAACTGAAGGATGCACCGATATTAAGTTCTCACAACCTCTAAGTGACAGTTCTTGTAAATTTGGAATACCAGATACATCTGGAAGTTCTGTTAAGGATTTACTATAGTCAAAGATTAAAACTCTCAGGGCCACAAACTTCTGCAAACAAACAAAAAAGTCAAATCAATCATTTTAAAACAAAGTTACTAATGCACAATCACTACAATGGTACAAGATTGATTAAACAGAAAAGTGAACTTTATCACACTTGCCTTAGAAAAGCTATCCAGTTGAAGTGACAAAATGTTTTTGGGTAACTTGAGTATGGAAAGTTTCTTTGGATGAAAACCAGCAGGAAGATACTCTGAAGGATATTTCCACCATTCCAGTACTCTTAAACTATTTGGAAGATAGCTAGGAGGAGTGGAAAAACAACCATTTTTTATGATAAGTATTTCGATATTTTTCATCCTTCTAAAGGCTTCTCCATCCCATATCACTTCAAAATCTTTATTCCTTTGTATTCTTGGCGGCTCTTCATTTTCTTCTTCCTCAGTCAGTGGAAATTTCAAATGCATTATTTCAATTGCACTCGTACCCTTTCAAGTTTCATCACAAACAAAAATGACACAATCAAAATATATCATAAACTAGTATTGTCAATAAAATGACAGAAAATGAGAAATAATTAAGAATATTATATGACCAAAAGGGATAAATCAAATTTAAAATTTAAAAACTAAACCATCGATATAATTAATTAAATATTACTCACTTGATTATTTTCTAAAACATGAACTATATCTTCGTACAACCATAATCTACTCAGCTTTCCTGGGCTTGAAAGTTGTTCTTGTCGAACAATTTCTTTACCCATTTGCTCTATCAAATCATGCATTCCCACTTCATAGTTCTGATTAATGTGTATGAGAGATTTATCACCCAATATTCGGATATGATAGTCCATGTGTCTTCCATAACGAGCAAGAAGCATGTCTTTAATTTCCATCAACTTATACCCTTTAAAGCAACAACTGATATCAAGAAAGACTTTCTTCTCGTCTTTCTCCAGAGCATCAAAACTTATTTGAAGTACATTTTGGATATTTATATCTGGAATTCTCTCATATTTATCCATCATCGATTCGGATTCTTCTAAACTTGCTACATATACGTTAGACCCTATTACTTCCAAAGCCAATGGAAGTCCACGAGCATAAGTTGCTGCACGACGTAGAATGTCACTATAACCTGGGCTAACAGTATCAGATTTAAAAGCATGCCAAGTAAGCAAATCCATGGACTCCTTCATATTTAAACCCTTTACCTCATATCTCTTCTCAACATCATGATATCTTAGCAAATGTTTGTCCCGTGTTGTGATAATGACTCTGCTACCAGGACCAAACCAATCAGGCTTTCCAGCAATAAATTGTAACTGCTCACGACGGTCAACATCATCTAGAATCAAAAGAACTTTCCTTCTGTACAACCTCTGTCGTATTTGTGAAATTCCTTCATGCACATTTGCTATCTTAATATTCCTGTCTCCCACTATATCATTAAGAAGGATGCTTTGAAGGTGTACCAAACCATGGCTAATAGAAGTTTCTCTCACATTTTGAAGAAAACACACATCTTCAAAATAGTCAGCAATCAAGTTATAAATTGCACGAGCAAGTGTTGATTTTCCTATCCCACCAATTCCGTATATCCCTACCATGTGAACTTCATCAGTAGAATCAATTTCCAGAAGTGAAGTTACTTTTGACACTTGGGACTCCAATCCAACTGGGTAATCAGCAATATGCAACCGTGCAATTCTAATCTTTTTCCAGATGTTTTCAACGATATCTTCAATAAACATGTATTCATATCCGTTCCTGCACTAATTCATATACATTGATGTAAATCATGGTTTTTGCGTTGATCCACTAAAGTTTGAAATAAATAAAACAAAATAAGACTTTTATGAAAAAAAACATTTTTGATCTAGACCCTAGTAGTTGGTGTGGAACTGATGGTTGGCGGGAGTAGCCACTATACTAATTTGGATTGGGATCTGGGTCTGATGTACAAGTTGCTGAGTTTGAATCCCTCCTAAAAGCTCCACTTTGTCTTTGTTGTTATAATTCTTTTTGAGAATTTTGACTGGAGAGTAGTCTTGTCTTGTTTGGTGTTAGAGTGTTACAGATAGTAGTCAAGTACTTGTGCTATTATTCATGGATACATACACTAGATAAATAGATTCATGTCCTGATGCAGCTTTTTGAATCTAAAATTGAAATTTTTTTTTTGGATAGTTTAAAAATTGAAATATTATAGAAATGAAACAAATATAAGAATGTAATTAACTAGGTACCCGGGTTTGAACTGATAGCCTGACAAATTAGCCACTTGATGCAGAGCCTCTTTCCATTTATGCACCTTGCCCATGTTATCCTTAAGCCTTTCCTCATGCTCAGCCATTGCTATTGCAATACTGTTTCTTTGATGGCGCACATCAGAAGGATCCACATCATAGAAAATCGGCAAAACCAACCGATTCTTTCGCTTGATGCAGTCAATGATATTGGCAAGCTCATCTAAGCAAGAAGAAGAAGCAGCATAGTTTGGAGAGAGCACAACAATGGCAATTCTGGACTCTTCAATAATTGGTTTGACTTCCTTTCTTTGAAACTCATCATCATCAAAGAAGGGGAGGATTCCTTTATCACATAGAGCTCTGTAGAGATCTCTGGTAAAACTGTGACCAGTGTCTTGGCCTCTAAAACTAAGAAACACATCATATTTCCATTTATATGTGAAGGAAGAAGAAAAGGAGGAGAATGGAGATTGCAGATCCATGAGAATTGAAGCAAGAATGATGCAATAATGGTTGGTGGGTTGGATCTCCTGTCCAAAATCAGATAGCAAATAGTGAATAAGTACTAAGTAGTAAAGAAAGAAAAGTGAATAAACAAAGACTCAGAATATATGTTTGTCCAAGTGAGTCAACCTATGCGAAACTTCCTTCCCATTTTAAATACAACTACCTAACTAAAAATACAGAATAACTAAATCTTATTATAATTACGGTTTTGCTATTTGAACAAGTGATTTACTAAACCAAATGGTTTACAAAAACAACCACCACTCTCACTCTCTCATTAAGAAACACGTGTTTACATGCGTTTAGAAATAGCTTGTTTCTTCACGCCGCCAAACACCTTCATCTTTTTCTTCGTCTGCATCTTCTTCTTCGTCTGTCATGTCGTCGTCTTTTTCTTCCAGATCTGCATCTTCTTCGTCTGCCATGTCTTCTTCTTCTTCTTCTTCTCTAGTTTATGTTGTTGCTGTTGTTGTTGTTGTTGCTGTTTTTGTTGTTGCTGTACAGAAATAGAAATCAAAATTATGCAGAAATATAAAGAAGCATTGCGCAGAAACAAAAACCAATAATGCGCAGAAATATAAAGCACCATTGCGCAAAAACTGCAGAAATAAAACCTTCTTCTTCTTCGCAGAAATATAAAGAAGCATTACGCAGAAACAGAAACCAATAATGCGCAGAAATATAAAGCAGCATTGTGCAGAAACCAATAATGCGCAGAAATAGAAAGCACCATTGCGCAGAAACTGAAAGTCATAATGCGTAGAAAATGGAAAGCAATATTGCGCAGAAACATAAAGCAATAATGTGCAGAAACATAAAGCAACATTGTGCAGAAACATAAACCAATAATATGCAGAAACAAATTATTGGAAGTTACGTACAACTCAAATGTACTCAAATGTACTCCATCTTCTTCTTTTTATTCCTTCATTCCTTCTTCCAAGTCTGCATCTGCATCTTCTTCTACTTCTTTATAACGAAAATGAAAACACGAATCACCAATTATGAATCATGAAATTCAGAACGAAAATGAAAACGACGACAATAACTAACAACATTACAAAGAACAAAAACGCAATTATCTCTAGTATATGCACAGATTGCGTCGCAATTGAAAAACAGGGCAAAAAGGAGTTGCAGAAATCACGCTCAAAGAACGAAAACATAGAGAGTGATTGATTGGTTATTTGCTTGGTTAAAGGATTGGTTGACGTTATATTAAAGAGGGTGAGGCGCGTGAGGTTATTTGCTTGGCTAACCACTTGGTTTGATAAAACCACTTGGTCAGCGAGAATAATTGTTATAATTATTTATTTGAATTTATATAATAAAAAATATTTATAAAAATGAGCCAAATAGGTGTACACAAAAAATTAGTCACTAAATCATCTATTAGTATGAAATACATATTAAAATACTGCAAAATATACCTTAAAAAAACTTAAACATTATATCTATTCATACACAAATACTTGATGGAATTCTGAAATGCAAATAGCATTTTTAAGTCAAATATATTAAATTATCTATAATTTCTAACAAACAATTTCACGTACTAACACTTCTGGATACACTTTAATTAGGTTCACTGAACTAAAGGGCGTGTCTCCCTACCTCTTGCAAGCAATTTGCATAATTATTATATTATTTCTGTCATTGATCCATCAATTATTATTCTTATCCTGGGTACTCAAGAGTCAAGAGGCCAAGACCTACAAAACAACAAAAAATAATTCTTATTTCATTAATCATGATGACGATATTTGTTTGTTTATAAGTAAGATGACTAGATTGCATTGGAATGCAGCTTATCTAATTAAATGCTTAGTCAAGCATGATAATATGACTTTACCTAACCCTTTAACTATTAACTAATTAACTTATAAGACAACTTGCTCCAATCTAAGAAAATTTTACACAAACAAAACTCAAAAAATGAAGGCCACAAACATTGTATTCTTCTTTTGTGAAGCGGTAACTTAGCTTTTGCATCGAAATTTCAAGGAAGGGACACCTTGATAACTATTATTTTCTTAATTATTACTCTCAACAGGATAAGATTACTTGAGAAGAAGATTTGATGTAAAATAATGTTCTGAGAACTTGATCATATAAAATCATAGAAGAATGATCATATATATGGGCCCACCATGTTTTCTTCCAGGCATGTCAAGTGATTCTTCTAGAACAATTTCTTTGCCCATGTTCTCTATCAAATCATGCATTATCCATTTTTTACCCCATATACCATTCTTTATGAGAGATTTTTCATCCAACACTCTAATGTGATATTTCATCGAACGTCCATAATGAGCTTGAAGTAGATTAGTAATTTCCTCTAATGTATATCCATTAAGACAACATGCAATATCAAGAAAAACACTTTGCTCTTGTTTCCCCAAAGCATCAAAACTTACTCGAAGCATGTTATGTATTTTATTATCAAGATGTTTCTCAAAATGATCCAATGCAGATTCCCAAACATGTCCAGCGGCATGAGTTATCGCACAATCTACAACATCTGCATAACTTGGCGGGCTAACACTATTAGTTTTAAAAGCTTTCCAAATAAGCAACTTAAAGGACTCTTCCCTATTTAAACCATGGACGCAATATGTCCTTTCAACAGCGTGGAGTTTTAGCAAATGTGTGTCCCGTGTTGTAATAATGACCCTGCTGCCACCACCAAACCAATCAGGTTCTCCAGCAATAGCCTGTAGCTGCTTGGAATCATCAACATCGTCTAGAACCAAAAGAACCTTCATTTGGCTTAGTCTACGTTGTATTTGTGAAGTTCCTTCTTTAACCCCTATTATGTGGACTCCCTCCTTCCCTAATATCTTACAAAGAAGATCTTTTTGAAGATGCACCAATCCGTGTTTTTGTGAATTTTCTCTCACGTTCTCAAGAAAGCACACAGCTTCAAAATGGTCAACAATCAAGTTATAAACAAAAAGTAGAACATCCGAAACTACTGTTTATAGAATATCCACAATGAAAGCTATAGAATATCTGAAATCTAAAACAACCTCAACTAACTATATATTTTTTAGAAACAAAACATCCAAAATTTAAAATCAGAACATCCGAAACATAAATAAATAAAACATCTAATTTAAGTTAATGTTGGCTGAATTTTTATTGGTTACCTAACATGGTTGTTTTTACAATATAATGATATTTTGATAAATAAAAAGAAAAAATATAAGTAACTATAATTTTCTAACCAACAAATCAGCTTATAAAAAATAGAATATCTAAAACCACTGTTTATAGAACATCCACAATAGAAGTCATAGAACACCCTAACCTAAAGTAACCTCAGCCAACTTTATATTTTTTCTAGAAACAACACATCTGAAACCTAAAAATAACCTAAAGAAATAAAACATCCGATTTAAATTGTTGGCTAAATTTTTGTTGCTTAGCTAGTGAAATAAAAAATACAAATAATAAAGAGGTATAGAAAGTGAAGTTACCCGTGTTTGAAATGATATCCCGACAAATTGGCTATTTGTTTGAGAGCGTTCTCCCATTTGTCCACATGAATCTGGGATATGCTCTTATGCTTAGCCATTGCCTCACCAAAACTGTTTTTAAGATGGCGCAAATCAGAAGGATCCACCTTATAGAAAATTGGCAAAACAAGCCGATTGTTTCCCTTGATGCAGTGAAGGATATGGACCAGTTCGTCTAAGCAAAAAGGAGATTAAGCATATTCAGGAGAGAGCACAATGATGGCAATCCTGGACTCTTCAATAGCGCTGAGCAGTGCAGGTGTGATTTCCTCTCCACTTTGAAGCATGTCACCATCAAAGAAAGTGTGGATTCCTTTGTTATGGAGTGCATTGTAGAGGTTGCCAGTGAAACCAAAGCGAGTATCTAGGCCTCTGAAACTAATAAACACATCATATTTCCATTCATATCTGATGAAAGAAGAAGAAAAGGGATGCGCAGAGGAGGAGGAGTGCAGAGCCATGAAATGAAAGCAAGAAGGATATATGTTGGAGTGGAGGATGATGGTGATGAATATGATGATGAAAACCAGAGAAAGGAAGTAGTAATTATATATAGAGTGAGAGACAATAATATATAGTGGGTGTAAGTGTGAGTAAGTCAGTCAACTTAGAAAGCTTGCAGAAACTGCATTCTTGATTCCTTTAGTCCACCTCCAATTCACGCGTCACCACCATTGATTGATAATTTGCATAATTATTATATTGTTTATGTCATTGATACATGAATTATTATTCCTATCCTGGGTATACTCGAGAATCAAGAGGCCAAGACTAACAACAACAAAAAATAATTCCTTATTTCATTTATCATGCCGACGATATTTGGTTGTTTATAAATAAGATGACGAGATTGGAATGCAGCTTATCTAAATGCTTAGTCAAGCAATAATATAATATGACATTACCTAATCCCTTAAATAATAAACATTTTTTTTTGTTTCAATAAGAACCACTCACCAGCTACCAAAGGGAAGCTGAGGGAGGCCAAAACAAGACGCACACAGCTTAGGACCAAATCCAACAAACAAACCAGGACAAACAGAGAATCCAGAAGCACAAACACAACAGCAAGTTACAACAAAATCCTAATATTCCGAATAAATAATAAACATTGTTAGTACTCCTTATGTTTAGTAATTTTTTAAAAGACAACTTGCTCCAATCTAAGAAAATTTTACACATGGACACAACATAAAAAATGATAGCCGCCACAAACATTGTATATATTCTGCGTCGAAATTTCAAGGAAGGGATTCCTTGATAAGTATTATTATTTCCTTAATTATTACTCTCAAGAGGATAACATTACTCGAGAAAAAGGGGATCGAAGTGAGGAGCAAGAAGAAGCAATACGATGATGTTATATTAAATTCACGAAGAAATTAGTTGCTGTATTGAAGCCTTTGGCAAACTCGCTGTTTTATTACATGTACTGCATGCATCAACCAAATCAATAGAAAAATAAGAAAAAGAGTTTAATATTAGCTTGGAGTTGTTCTTCACAAAAATCAACAATAAATCTAGTGCTGCGAGGAGCACATATCTTAGAAAATAGTAATCACCTCCGAATTCTTGACTTTCTATTTGTCATGCTTTGTACAAAGAAGGGATGACATTCATGTCTTAAATTCACAAACTTATGACAGCAAAGGTTAAAAAAATAGTAAATAGACAAAAGTACACATGAGAGATTTGAATGGACAAAAGTACACATCAAAGATAATTATCAATAGACAAAAGTGACTAGAAAATTTTGAAGCTTTGCCAAACTCAGTTAAAAGACACAAATGAAAAACACAAATGCTTTCCATAGCTCTCTATATTTTTGAAGCTTTGCGAAACTTGGAGTTTTGATTTTTCAAAGATCTAGAAAATTTTAACATGAAAGAAGGAAGCTTTGTTGGGATAAGACTTTAAAAAAAAAAGATCAAATTTACATAAATACGTGTTGTTCAATTCTGGTTATGCTTTTCTGTTTAAAAATAAGAATCAAGCTAAATTGGTCATGTAGCATTACTCTATACTGATTTATTTATGTGAGATAATGTTTGTTTTGTGGCACTTTAAATTCACACATAAAATTCGTCTATGAATTTTTCACTTAATTTTACATGATTTGTACAAGGTAGAAAAGAGATATATATATCTCAAATTAATAATACAGAATTCACAATTACAAAATATAGCACAACACAGAGAAGGAAAATAATTATCCTTTGACATAGCTGTGTGGATGTCATTGAACCAACATTGAGTTACACAAGGCTATGCATGTTTCCAGGAGCAAGGGTTGCTTCTTAGGGTTAGGTAATATTATTGAGTTATCATTGGTTTTGTGGTTTTGCAAGGATCACTGAATCTGACACTACTCTCTTGGGACCAATTTGAAGGGAATGCTACTGGTGCTACGTGCTTGAACTGAAACCTGTGCATGATTCCATTCATTTTCAGAAAGTAATTCTTCAAGATCTTTATGATTCTGATATGCATTCGACAGATGAAAAATAAATAATTGATCAATACAGGTTTCTGAGCTGCTCAAAACATCTCTTCCATTCATGGTGAGGATGGGTCTTACTTTAAGTTTGAAAGGGTGGTCATCAATGAGTAGAATTGCTAGGCAAAGAACATCGGAAGGGAATTCGGTGCCACGAAGCCAGAAAGAAATAGAAGCTCCTCTGCTGCGATGCTCAAACCACCCTGGAATCCTTCCTCCGGCAGAACAAACTTGGTGTTTCCATTCTTGTGCACTTCTTGTGTCATTCATAATAATGCACAAGCAGTAGTTTAGCATACATTGTTAATTATAACGTTGTCTACAATGTTACTTAATTAAAAAGATACAAAACCTGATGGAGAGCCTTCTTACATTGTTAATTTAATATGAATTATAACGAGTGTTGTATGATTAGGTTGTATATATGGTTGGGGTGTTGGATGATCATGAAAACAAGACAAAGAAAGTAGTAAATATATATAGAGAGAGTGATGAGTGATATGAGACAATAATAATGAGTGTATGTGTAAGTCACTCAACTTAATTAGCAAGCACGCAGAAACTCCATTCTTGATTCCTTTGTTCCATCCCTCATCCACGCTTTTATACTGATTAATACTTTATGATCAAAAGATGCATGGATGAGTAGACAAATGTTGGAATTTAGATCATGCTTTTGTGCAAAAGCAGATTATGTTGCATTAATATATTATCGTTTCTGTGGACTTCAACTACTTTGGGTTTAGGGTTAGGGTTGAGGGGTTAGGGTATAGGGTTAGGAGTAGGGGTTTATTTTTTTAGTGTTTGGAGTGTTTGGGGTTTTAGGTTTTGATTTTAGGGTTTGGGTTGGGGTTTATGGTTTGGGTCGGTTCGAAGGGAAAATCTGGTATCGAACCGGTAAGATTTGGAAACCGGTGTTCATTAAACCGGTCATTGAATCGGTCAATGTAGTGGTAAACCGGACCGGTTTTTTTAATGAAAATAATCGGTTATTTAAATAATTTTATTTATATTTTAAATAATTTTTAGGTTAAATAAAAATGAGAAGCCCAATAAATTATCTCAAAATTCCACAGAAATTCAGGAAAAAAAAAAAAGAAGAAAAAAGGTGGTGCTCTGCTGCAGTGCTGCTGCTCTTCCGCCTGAATGCATCCACCAAGTTGCCTCCGCTGTCATAGGACAATTTCTTGTTTTCTGGTTCCACAACGACGCACAGCAGAACTCAATTAACCTTAAAGAAACCAAAAAGGAGATCAACATAAAAGAGAATTACCCAGATGCAAACCAAAAACAATCAAACAATGTAAAACAAAAATTCACAAAAATGTTAAACCTTTTTAATCTTAGAATCCAGCGTTAAAAATTTGAACTTTATCACTTCCTATATTAAGAAAAGAATAAAAAAAAAAAAGTGTGTACCTTGAAGAATTTGGGTCACGTTTATTTGAGTTAGAATTGTTTCGTCAGAACCACCCATGATCTTTCTCACCTTAAAGTTTGTTAATTTGAACCAAAAAAACAAAACTTTACAGCAACCCCACGAACCACAATTGCTCAAGAATCTTTATCCAAGAACCCAGAAAAAAAGAACCCCCAAAAAAGAGTCTAGAAAAAGAAGATCATTGAATAATAGAATAAGAGGAAAGATTCAGAGAAAGAAAGAGAGAGAGACAGAGAAACACACTAAAGCTATAAACTTTGAATTGAAATGGGAAAGGGGGTATAGATTGAATTTCATGATTGAAACAAAAGAAAGAAAGAGAGAGAAACATTAGAAAAGAAAGACATACTTGGAGAGAATTGGGATGAAGTTGAAGGAGAGAAGGAAGGGACTTGAGGCAATGTGTTTCAGGGTTTAACCGTTTAAACTCTCTCTCTCTCTCTCTCTTTGGGTTTGTTTGACATGGACAAAATAATTGTGGGGTTTTGTATAGTTGTGTCTGCGTTTTTTTTTTTTGGGGGCAGGGTTTAAATAATTATGGCTAATTTGGGTGTTAATTTTGAAATTAAACATTAATAAAATTTAAAATAAAATTAATTCAAACACTCTAAATGCGTTTTCAGTTAACTCTAAAATAAGCATTCGTTTCAATGTATATTTTAGTTTCAATTAATCTTGGTGTACATCTCTTTTTGGTGTACACCTCCAACCAAGTCCCAAATGAATATGTTTTTACTACTAGAATGAACAAATTTTTTAAAGCAAACGAAGAGGTTTTTAACTTGTTCGTGTCAACTATAAAATGAGTGTAGTTCATTTATGCACATGTTTTTCTGTTTAGAAATGAGAATGCAGCAAGCTTGGTCAGTCTATATTGATTGATGCAAGATAATGAGTTTATCTCGTGCTAGAAAAATCAGGGTTGAAAGCCAGGCATCTTGTTGCTTATAAAGGAGTGAGTTAAGATAAAGCAAAGCATAGATATTCAAATTGACAATGGGCAACAGGGTTATCTATTTGGCTTGCAATTGAATTTTGATACAAATTCAGAATCATTCAATATATATAAATATGTATGATATAAAACAGTTGCTCAAGTAGCAAGTAACACATGGCATAGTAATATCTATTTCATATTGAATCAAACAAGCAGATACAAAACTAGCAAGGGAAGCACCACATTATCTTAATAATAATTACTACACTTTGACATAAACAAGTAGTGACAGCCATATAGCTGTGAGGATAACCCTGTTGACAGTTATTTATCCAAAAAAAGTGTGTGTCAGAAAGAGCAATGTCCACAAACCAATGCATGTTTCCAGAACCAAAGGCTGCTTCTTATGGTTGGGAAATACCATTGAGAGCATCATCATCATTATAACTAGTTCTGTCATCTTGTAAGGATCAGTGAATCGAATATCTTCGATTAAACTACTAGTGATCTTTTGCTTCAATAGGTGCATTCCAATCTCTTTTGCAATTGAATCACTAGGGACCTCATCATAGGTATAGTCATGATGTGCTTCATATGAAACCTCTGCATAATTCCATTTGTTTTCAAAACGTAGTGTTACATTATAAGAATTTGTCTGCGACAGATCAAAAATAAATAATTGATCGACTACAGTCTCCCGCCATCGACAGGAAACTCGGTGGCCATTGACAGTCAGGATGGGTATTACTTCAACTGGAGAAAGGAGGCCATCTTTGAGTAGAATTGCAAAGCAAAGAGCATTGCCAGGGAAAATGGTGCCTTGAAACCAGAAAGAAATAGAAGCTCCATTCCTGCGCTTCTCAAACCACCTCGGAATCCTTTCACCTGGCATGGCAAAGTTTGTCCATCTACCTTCATGCAATTCCTGCAAATCATTCATAGTGCACAAGGAGTGGTTTAGCATACACTATTATCAATATTATTAATTTAATTAAAAAGTAACAAAACCTGATTGAGTAAAAGTCTTGTGCTCTTGGGACTCAATGATTTGCAGTTTACTGCTGAGAACTCTTTCAAGTTTGGTGGAATCCCTCTAATCTCCTGAAGATGCTTGCAATCATCCACGTTGAGCCAGCTTAGAAAGCGAAATTCTTGCATGCATTCAGGAAGGACTGTGAAATTGTTGCCTCTCAGGTTTAATTTTGTCACATTTGGCAAGCATACAACAGCTAGAGGAAAAAAATCATCTGACAGATTGTTGTCTCTGAGACAAAGAGCTTCCATCACATTTTCAGAGGGGAGGGAGTGAGTGAGTATGCCTTGAACCTGTAGCACCTCTTCCTGCATTCCTGATACTCTTCCCTTATTGCCTCCTCCCTCAATATAACAAGAAGATAGTTGTGGCATCATAAAAATGACACTTGGTATCTTACACATTTCATTCCAAATGATTTCCAGATTCCGCAATCCAGAAAGATTGCGAAATGAACATGGCAAATCTTTTATGCCAGTGCCCTTCAAATCAAGCCATCTTACATTTGCCATCTCTTCTAGAATTTCTGGAAAATACTCAAGGCTTGAGCAATCTGATAGACTGAAATCTTTCAGTAAGGGCAATTTGATAGCAGGTGGAAAAGTCCTGAGCTTGTTGCAATGTTCAGCATTCAATCTCTTAAGTTTAGGTAGAAAACCAACTGAACTGTGAACTGTAACTAAATTTCTACATCCTCGGAACGAAAATTCTTCTAAAGTTTGAAGACCAGACACATCAGCTATTTCTTTCAGAGAATCATTGTAATCAAATTTCAAAACCTTCAAACTCACCAGCTTCTGAAAAATGAAAAAAGAAAAACAAAGAAAAACGATTCATATAAATAAACTTCATATAAAGTTACTAAAACACAAAATCATAACAAGAGAATTTAGTACATGTTACCTTGGATAAGCTATCCAACTTGGGTGACAAGTGAAGATTATTGGGTAACTTGAGTATGGAAAGTTCATGTGGCTGAAAATTATTTGGTAGCCCCTCTGAAGGATATCCCCACCATTCCAATACTCTTAAACTGCTTGGAAGATATTTGGGACTTTGGGAAAAATACCCATTTTTTATAATAAGCGTTTTAAGATTTTTCATATCTTCAAAAGCTTTTCCATCCCATTTCACTTCTACATCTTTATTTCTCTTTTTCTTCAATGAATCTTCATCTCCTTTCTTTTCAAGTAAGGAAAACTCCAGATAGATGATTTCAATAGCACTAGTCCCCTTTAAACACAAAATTAGAAACATGAATTAATTAAACTACAACTGCATAAAAACAAGGACTTTCAACAAAATTATTAGGAAATTTCTTACTTACTTGATTATCTTCTAAAACTTTAACTATATCTTTATAGAACCATAATCTAGTACGTTTTCCAAGAATTTCCGGTGATTTTTCTAGATCATCAATTTCTTTGCCCATGTCCTCTATCAAATCATGCATTGTCACTCTTAAATCGTACAAACTAATCCTTATGAGAGATTTTTCAAGCAACACTCCAATATGATACTTCATGCAACTCCCATAATGAGCTTGAAGTATATCAGTAACTTCCACTAATGTATAACCTTTAAAACAACAAGCAATATCAAGAAAAACACTCTGCTCTTCTTTTCCCAAAGCATCAAAACTTACTCGAAGTATCTCATGTATTTTATTATCAAGATGTCTTTCAAATTTACTCAATGCAGATTCCCATTCTTCTACATTTTTTTCACACAAGTGACAACCTACTACTTCCAAAGCCAATGGAAGACCAGAAGCATAAGTTACTGTACGGGTCAAAACATCTGTGTAACTTGGGCTGCTAACATAACCATTCTTGAAAGCATGTTTAATAAGTAATTGAAAAGACTCTGCCTCGTTTAAACCCTTTACCTCATGCATGTTTTCAACACCATGACATTTTAGCAAATGTGTGTCCCGTGTTGTAATAATAACTCTGCTTCCATGACCAAACCAGTGAGGTTTTCCAGCAATAGCATGTAGTTGCTTGTGATCATCAACATCGTCTAAAATCAAAAGAACTTTCTTTTGACATAGCCTTCGTTGGATTTGAGAAGTTCCTTGTTGAACACTCGCAATCTTAACTTCCTCCTTTCCTAATATCTCAGATAGAAGGATACTTTGAAGATGTGCCAACCCATGTTTCTTTGAGTTTTCTCTCACATTGG
>JASCZI010090629.1:63924-95108 GCA_036250425.1 Stylosanthes scabra | reverse complement strand
TATATATATATATATATATATATATATATATATATATATATATATATTCACTAAATTCTAAATCAATATTTAAAAGGAAAAAAATAAATTATAAATTTAATAAAATAAAGGAGAGACCCAGGTAGTTTGAGAATCATTTCTCAAATACTCAAGTTTCTTCTATTTTGTCACATTATACTTTTTTTCTATATGGCATGCATTGGTTTATTTCTTTGTATTATAACTTGATCTTAGCTTTAACTTAGAATTCTACTTCATCTTAACTTCAACTTAAGACTTATGATTCTACTTCATTTTAATTCACATTTTTATTATATTTATTCTCCTTTAAGTTACTTTACATGACATATATATTAGCATTTAAATTTCTTTAGGTTATTCTATATATACTTTTCATATTCCTATATCATTTACTTTTATATAGGTTACTCTTCATATTCTTTATGTCTTCAATGTTTACATTATTTCTCTTTAATATTGAATAATAAAAAATATTCATTATGTATTATTATTCACTCCTTATATTTACTTACGATAAATTTCTAAACAACAATAGTCAACAATATGACACCAGCCATCATCGCTCTCATCACTTTAACCACCACAATCACTCTTCTTCTCCATTGTAATCTCTCTCTTAAGACGGCGACGAACAGACGATCAGACGGCAAAATTAACTTTCACCAAATATTATTTTTTTTATCTCTTCTTTTCACATAATCTTATACTGCTTATTCTAGCTATTTCACATAATCTTTTCACTAAGTATTCGAAAAATTTGGTATATCCATATATGAGTGATGAGCATAGTTTATTTTTATAGGTTATTAAGCATGTGTATTACGTGATAAAGTCTTTAAAACACTAGAATATATGATGTATTTTTTACTCTTTATCTTCTATTTTTGGTAATATATTGTATAAGTATTTGAAGAATTTAATTGATTATAAATATTAGAATACATGATATCTTTTATAATTTTATTTTATATTTTTTCCTCTATTTTTGGCCTAATTGTATTCATTGTTTATATATTTTTTTGTCACTTATATGTCACCATTTTAATTTTCCTCTTTCAACAATTCGCAATTTTAAAAAAAATATAATTTACTTGTAATCTCATCGTTAAAGAATACATGATATTATCGTAATTCATAAAAAATAAAATTAAAAAATTGAATATTAATTTTAATTATTGAAACATTATATTCATACTTGAATTTTATCTAATAGTTTCATTTTGTATTAAATTATTTAAACATAATCTAAAAAAGACAACAAAAATAATAAATAAAAAAGACTATTTAAAATAAGAAAAATAAAAACAAACGTATGAAGTTAGATGAATATATTTGAATAGAATATTTTATAATTTTACTTAAAGTGTATAAATTTGTTAATTTTATATTTACTAGATTTTAAATAAATTAATTTAATTTTCTATGAATTTGTCATGTTAGCACTAAATTTAGTTTGTAACAACCTATAAAAATATCCATCAAATTATTTTGTAAAGAGAAAGTTTAAAGAGCTCATAAATTTTTAGCAAATAAGTGGCTGTTTTTTCTTTCTTTTCTCTCTCCTCTTTTACCACCTATTATTTCCCTAATTACACTCATGGACTCCCTATTAGTACCCTAATATTAGTTCTGTAACATTACTCTTTCGTAAAGAGTAGTAACATAGAAGAAAAAAAATCTTCAGACCACGTTTATTTTGCACCGATCTATATTTATTTCATTTATTTATTACATGAATAATTGTTAAGTTATATGATATAAAATGGAGGGTTAGTGTGATGTAATTAGAATTTGTGAGGAAATTATTTCATTTGTGTATTTTGTTGAAGTAATAGTTTAATAGAATGCTTTTTGGTGTCTAAATTTATATGTTACTAGATCCTATCGAAAAGAAAAAATTATATATTATTAGCTTTAAACAAACACGATGCGCGAGAAAAAATACAAAAATATAAAAGAGAATATTTTTAGGTCTTAGAAAATAAGATAACTTAAAACAATTTGATAAAATATTATTTATAGAATTAATTAAGAAGATGAAAAGATTGATAAAATAAATATAAAATGTTACGAAATAAATGAAATAAATATAGTAAAGAACATCTATATTATCAATTAGGGACCCTATAAATTATTATCAATTCATAATTTCTTAAATTAATTTCTTCAATTATATAAAAAAATTATATCACAGAAAACATTAATTCATAAACACGGTCTAAATTTTAATGTATGTCTTATTTGTTGAGTTGAGTTGAATTTATTTATATAGTTATGAAAAACTTTTATCTTTACTTTATATATTGCTATATCATTTTTCAATTATAATTCGCTACTTAGATAGAAAAAATTATAGGTTTAACAAAAATATACAAGAATATTTGTATATATATAGTATTAGTTATATATATTTTAAAATTAGTTAAATAATTCTATAAAAAATATTTTATCACATAATTTTAAGTAATTTTATTTTTTAAGACTAAAAGATATATTTTTTGTATTTTTATATTTTTTCATGCGCATCGCGTGGGGTTAAATCTAGTATTTATAAAAGGAGAGAGTTCAACTAATTGCTTATGGGCATAGGTAAATTTTAATATTCATATTTGAAAAGTAAGGTATAAACGAAAGTCATTCCTATATTTCAAGAGAAATTCAATTAGTATTAGAATTCTTGGTACAATACTAAAAAAAATATATCTACTCTGTACTTCACTGCAATAGTTTTCTTTAAGACTAACTTTTTCCCCTTTTTCTTGCTGGCACGTCCTTCTTTTCTATTAATAATTTATAGTCACTTCATCAATTTTATTATTTCTTCCAATAAACAACCCAATAGTTAATTATAGACATCATTATCATTGAAGGAAAAACAAGAGGTGCTTGCTTTGGTACCACTACGAAGTTATCGTCGACGGAGGAGCCATTGGTGACGGAGGTTAGAGAGGTTAAGAATGGAAAAGTTGAGCCTTTGGGAGAAGAAAACAATCAGTTAAACTTGACAAAGAAAAACATTATTTTTAAATTAAGATTATTTTATTTTAATTTTCTTTGCGTATCAATATGTGATCTTACCGAAGCAAATACTAAAACAAAAAAAATAATTACATAATAAATTAATGATATAAAATATATATGCTTACCGTTATAAATATTCAAAGGTCTCTCCTAATAAAAATAATAACATTTTCAATCTATCTATTAATAATAACATTTTCAATTTATCTATTATCTATTAAATTTTCCCATATATTAAATTTTTCCAAATAAAAATAATAATATTTTTCAATCTATCTATCATAATATATAAAGTGAGAGACTTCCACAATAATTCTTATACATTTGATTTCATTCTATTTTGGCAGGTAAACATTTTTCCTGTGTGATAAAACCTTGTATCTTAAACAATACCAAAAATAATGTTTTATTATAAATTTGTGATTAAACTTTAAATTTTACATTTTATTTTCTTTTGGTATTTACTCTTAACACTATATTTCAATGTTAATATTAAATTCTTTTTAATAGACATAAATTTATTATTTTTTCTTTATGTTATTTATTACTATAGTTTTCTCTTCTCTTGAATATGTTCAACCACTTTCTTAATTATGAGTTGTTTTACTTTATATTATAAACTTGAAGAATCAAGATATAAATATTTTTTGCACAATTACAACTTAGTTATTGTTACGTGAGGAATCCAGAAGTCTGCTTCTCGATGAGCCCAAAGTGCAACCTCCGTAAGCCTCCTCTAGAACGGGTTGGGCGGTGTACCTGCAAGGTACTCCGATGCTTAAGTCAGCAAGAGTTTTAACAGGTGGTAAATTATAGAAATTGGGTAAGTGTTTTGATACCTTATGATCTGATATGTTGATCATATTTATAGATGTCTTCTGCTTACGGTTTCCGAAGATAATTGTGGGTAATGGGGAAGTTATCTCCGATACGTGGGGAACTCCCACAAATGGCTCTAACTGTTTTCCCACTACTGCAACCCTCCTCGGTGTTGCCCCAAGTCGTCACAGCAGGTGCAGGTCGGATTATACCTAGTTGTGAATGCGGGCAGTGCGCTTAGCAGCTCGGAGGTCGGAAGTCGTCATAGCGGATTGGGCACAAGTTAATGGGCCACTTGGGCTAGTATGAACAGTTATATACATGTATATATCGGATATTTAACATTTCAGAAACAATAAGTTACGCAGAAAAATCATCAATTGAGATAGATGACTCAACTAAATATGCTATAGTAAGTGAAAATAATTAGTTTAAGTTGGAGTGTTTTAATTAAATTCAATTTTAAACCCGTAACCGCGCGGGCTTATATCTAGTTAAAAATTAAAAATAAATAAGTAAAAGATATATCTATTTGTATCTTTTTCTTTTTTTTTTTTTGTCTAAGAAAAAAAGAAAGAAAAGGAAACAAAAGAAAAGAAGAACATTTATTATATATTGACAATTTCTGCGAGCAGCATTCTTTGCCAGATTGAAGCATGAATTGAAGCATGGACATCATGAATGAGCAACCGTATTGTCAATTCTTGCTTAAGGTACCCTCTTGAAACCTTCTCTGGTCCATAAGTCATGACTTAGAACTTTTAGCTACTGACATTGAATTACACAAGGAGAAGAAAAAATAAGGCTTACATTCACACCAAAAAAAATTAGTGTTGTTCAATTGTGCTGATGTTTTTCTATTTAGAAATGAGAATGCAGCAAGCTTGATCTGTATTGATTGATGCAAGATAACGTGCTTGTCTGGTGCCACAAAAGTCAGGGTTCAAAAACATGCATCTTATTGTATATAAATCAAAGAGATAAGATAAAGCAAAGCATATAGATCCAAATTAACTGTTGGAAACAGGGTTATCTATTTGGCTTTTCAATTGCATTTTGTCACAAATAAAGAATCATTCAATATATAAATTAGGATATAAAACGGTTGCTACTAATTCATATTGCATCAAATAAGCAGATACAAAACTAGCAATCATAATACTTTGGGAACATACACAAGTGTCACACTTACATAGCTGTGCGGATGCTGATATTGAATCCTCCTTACCCTTCTTCCTAATTCACAGTTATTATCCAACTCATCAAAGAGTTTTGGTGCCAAGAAGTGTGTGTGTCAGATTGTCAGAAACAGCAACGTCCACAAACCTATGCACGTTTCCGGGGGCAAAGGTTGCTTCTTATGGTTGGGGAATACTATTGAGAGCATCATCATCATTATAACTATTTCTGTCATGTTGTAAGGATCGGTGAATCTAATATCTTGAATTATACTAGTGTCCTTTGGCTTCAATCCGTGCATTCCAATCTCTTTTGCAAGTGAGGCGATCTTTGCTTCACATGAAACTTCCACATGATTCCATCCTTTTTCAAAATGTAGTGAGCTATAATGATATCGTGTCCTTATACTAAAAATAAATAATTGATCCACCGCGGTCTTCTTCAATCCAGGGCAAACTCGGTTGCCATTGATGGTCACAACGGGTGTTACTTCAATTCGGCAAGGGAAGATATCATCCAAGATTAGAACTGCAAAGGAAAGAGCATCATAAGGGAATATGGTGCCACGAAACCAGAAAGAAATAGAAGATCCGCTGCGGCGCTGCTCAAACCACCTTGGAATTCTTCTCCCCGGCATCACAAAGCGAGTCCATCTATCCTCATGTACTTTCTGACAAACAAACAGTCATAAATCATAATCACAAGCAATAGTTTAAGCATATATTATTATCAACAATCATTAATTTAATATGAATTATTATGTCATCTACATTGTTAATTAATTAAAAAGTAACAGAACCTGTTTGACTAACACGCTTGTGCCCATGGGATTCAATAATTTGCAGGCTACTGCTGAGAAATATTCCAAGTTTGGTGGAACTCCTCTTATCTCCTGAAGATGCTGGCAATTATCCACATTGAGCCACCAGAGAAAGCGAAATTCTTTTATGCATTCAGGAAGGAATGTGAAATTATTGTCCCAGAGTTCTAAGATTTCCACATTGGGAAACCATGCAAGAGCTAGCGGAAAAAACTCATCTGACAAATTGCAGCCCGCGAGTTTAAGACTTTTAACTTTTGAAGAGGGAAGGGAGGGAGTGAGTATTCCATGAAGCCCATCTTCTTGCTTTTCTGATACCCTCCTCTTATTGCCTCCTAACCAAATATTACACATAGAGAGTTGTGGCATCATGGCAATGACACTTGGTATCTTACACATTTCGTCACCACCAATGGACAAACCCTTCAATCTAGAAAGATTACAAAGTGAACATGGCAAATCTTTTATTCCAGTGACATAAAAACTAACCCATTCTACATTTTCCATCTTTCCTAGAATTTCTGGAAAATACTCAAGGCTTTCGCAAGCACATACATCGAGCCTTTCCAGTGAAGGTAAATTTATAGCAGCTGGAAAACTCCTAAGCTTCTCACAACATTCAACAGTCAATATTTTAAGTTTATTTAAAAAACCAACTGAACTGTGAATCGAGACCAAATTCCTACAAGAATCAAAAGAAATTTCTTCTAAATTCTGAAGATTGGACACATCAGGTGTTTCTTTCAAGAAATCACTGTAGTCAAATTTCAAAACTTTCAAGCTCACCAACTTCTGAAAAAGGGGAAAAAAAAAGGAGAGTCAACCAAAGAAACTTTGGATGAATTGACTAACACATTAAAATCATAAAAAGGAATTTAGAACACTTGCCTTGGACAAGCAATCCAACTTGGTTGATGGGTAGAGATATTCGGGTAACTTGAGTATGCATAGCATCTCTGGTTGAAAATCACGTGGAAAATACTCTGAAGGATACTTCCGCCATTCCAACACTCTTAAACTGTTTGGAAGATGTTTGGGACTTTTGGAAAAACAACCATTTTTTATGATAACTGTTTTGAGGTTTTTCATGTCTTTAAAAGCTGTTCCATCCCATGTCACTTCTACATCTTTATTTCCATCTTTTTTAAATGGATCTTCATCTCCTTTCTTTTCAAATGAGGGAAATTCCAGATATATGATTTCAATTGCATTAGTCCCCTTTCAACACAAAATTACAAACAAGAATTAGTTGAAATATAAGTGCATAAACTTGGCTATTTAACAAAGTAATTAAAGAAATTTATTACTTACTTGATTGTCTTCTAAAACTTTAACTATATCTTTATAGAACCATAATCTTCTTCGCTTTCCAGGCATTTCTGCTGATTTTTCAAGATCATCAATTTCTTTGCCCATGTGCTCTATCAAGTCATGCATTATCACCACATTGTACAGATTGATCTTTATGAGAGATTTTTCAAACAACACTTGAATATGATATTTCATGGAATGCCCATAGTGAGCTTGAAGCAGATCAGTAATTTCCACTAATGTGTATCCTTTAAAACAACAGGCAATATCAAGAAAAACACTTTTCTCTTCTTGTCCCAAACCATCAAAACTTACTTGAAGTATGTTATGTATTTTATCATCAAGATGTTTCTCAAATTGATTCAATGCAGATTCCCAAATTTCTACTTCTTTTCCAAACAAGTTGGAGCCTATTATTTCCAAAGCCAGTGGATGTCCAGAGGCATAACTTATTGCACGATTTAAAACCTCTGCATAACTTGGTGGGCTATCAGTATTAGTTTTAAAAGCTTTCCAAATAAGCAACTCAAAGGACTCTTCCCCCTTTAAACCTTCAACCTCATATGTCCTTTCAACACCATGAAGTTCTAGCAAATGTGTGTCTCGTGTTGTAATTATGATTCTGCTACCACCACCAAACCAATCAGGCTCTCCAGCAATAGCATGTAGCTGATTGGAATCATCAACGTCATCCAGAACCAAAAGAACTTTCAATTGGTTGAGTCTACGTTGTATCTGTGAAGTACCTTCGTTAACACCAATTATGTGGACTCCCTTCTTCCCTAATATCTTACAAAGAAGATGTTTTTGAAGATGCACCAACCCATGTTTTTGCGAATTTTCTCTAATGTTTTCAAGAAAGCACACAGCTTCAAAATTGTCAGCAATCAAGTTATAAGTTGCAAGAGCAAGTGTGGATTTACCTATGCCACCAATTCCATGTATCCCTACCATGTGAACTTGATCAATAGAATCCATTTCCAAAAGTGAAATAACTTCTGACACAGGAGACTCAAGTCCAACAGGGTAGTCAGCCACTGACAAAGGTACACGCCTTATCTTTCTTGAAATGTCTTGCACGATCTTTTCAATAAACTTATGTTCATATCCTTCCCTGCCCAACAAACATACACAGATATTTTTAGCATTCAAAATTAAAATGATATTTTAATAAGGTGGTAACTCAGGTGGAGTTGACTTAATGTGAAATTGTCATTTGAAACTGTTAGATTATATTTTGGTCAAATATATCAATTTATTTAAAGATAATTAGCAAGCAATTTCACATAAAGTCAACTGCATTCAAGTATCCACTTTTTGATAAACGAAAAAAGAAAGAGGTATAGGAAGTGAAGTTACCCATGTTTGAAATGATAGCCTGACAAATTGGCTACTTGTTTGAGAGCGTTCTCCCATTTGTCCACATGAATCTGGGATCTGGTCTTATGCTTAGCCATTGCCTCACCAAAACTGTTTTTAAGACGGCGCACATCAGAAGGATCCACCTCATAGAAAACTGGCAAAACCAAGCGACTGTTTCCCTTGATGCAGTCAAGGATATGGACTAGTTCCTTTAAGCAAAAGGAAGAATCAGCATATTTAGGAGAGAGCACAATAATGGCAATCCTGGAGCTTTGAATTGCGTTGAGAAGTGCAGGTGTGATTTCCTCTCCACTTTGAAGCATGTCACCATCAAAGAAAGTGTGGATTCCTTTGTTATGGAGTGCATTGTAGAGGTTGCCAGTGAAACCTAAGCGAGTATCTAGGCCTCTGAAACTAAGAAACACATCATATTTCCATTCATATCTGATGGAACAAGATGAAAAAGGTTGGGCAGAGGAGGATTGCAGAGCCATGAGATGGAGGCAATAAGGATATATGTTGGAGTAGTAAATATAGATTGAGTGAGTGAGTGAGAGTAGAGAGTAACTGGTGTAAGTGAAAGCACGCAGAAACAGCATTCTTGATTCCTTAGCAGTTCTTGCCTCGAAATTTCTAGCAAGATTCAACTTGTATAACTATTATATTATAATAATGTTGTATGTGCTTTTTGTCATGAGAATTTTTTTATTTTCACATAAAAAGAATCACCCTGATTTAGGATAAAGGAAGATAATTGCAGAGCCATGGGAGTCGAGATTTGAGAAACAGCAAGTATAATAATGTGCCAATGCTTGTCCTTTCCAAAACCAAAATGAATAAACAAAGACCGAGAACATGTGTGTGTTTGTAAGTGTCTATTTTTTTATGTAGTTAGAAACTGCGTTCATACTTCCTAAGGTCCTCATGTGACTTCCTCCTTAATCTTAAAAAGAGAATGGATACAATAATTTTATTGATCACAATCTACTTATCTATTTATAAAATGAGAGATTAAAGTAGCTCGTCGTCTCACCTCATAATACTAAATTTCTATTATTTTGCTACATAAACAATTTTGATAATTTATCAATTTAAGAGCTTTCTTTGTCTTTGTATCTAATTCATCATGTATTTGGTTTTGCCGTTGCAGTGAGGTGTTAATGTAGCTAAAAAATTAGATCGAGTCCTAATTAATAAGGAGTGGACACTGAGCTTTCCTGACTCTAAGATTACGAGTAACCGTCCCTTCAGTTTTCAAGCTGCTTGGACAACGCATTCTCAGTTCCATGAGGTTGTTCAGAAAGCTTGGGATAAATGAACACCTAGTGTTGTTAGATGTCTTAAGGAAGTTCAAGGAGATGCCTTGAAATTCAATAAGGATGGTTTGGGAATATCTTTGTCAAGAAAAGGAGACTTGAATTGGAAATTAGTAAAATTCAGCAGCTGCTAGAGGAGGATGATAATGATGCTCATCTGAGGTGAATGGAAAAGGATCTTCAAGATGAATTCAACACTATTCTGCTTCAAGAAGAGCTTTTTTTGTACCAGAAGTCTCGAGAACACTGGGTCAAGTTTGGTGATAGAAATACTAGTTTCTTTCATCTTCAAACTGTTATTAGAAGAAAGAGGAACAAGATTCATGGTTTGAGACTTGAGGATGGCTCTAGGTGCCCTCATGCTACGTCCTTACAACATGAGACTAAGTCCTATTTCCAGCAGCTTTTTGGTACTTTGGAGGATATTGATATTGATTCCTTGAGAGACGTCCCTCTTCCGCAGCTCAATCACCATGCGTGCCTTTCTTTAGAGGCATCGATTTCTTTGGAAGAAGTTGGTAGAGCGGTTATGGATATGGGCTCCTTCAAAGCCCCAGGTCCGGATGGGTTCCAGGACCTCTTTGTCAAGCAGTATTGGTAGATTGTGGGTCGGGACGTTTGGAAAATTGTGCTTTCTCGGGTCAGCAACTGGATTCAACTGTATTTGAGACTCTTTTGGTTCTCATTCCGAAGGTAGATTCTCCTTCCTGTATGAAAGACTTTAGACCAATTAGCTTATGTAATATTATTTATAAAATTGTCACTAAAGTCTTAGTAGCTGGCCTGCGTCCCTTTCTCACTGATATTGTGGGACCTCTTCAGGGGGGCTTTATCTCGAGAAGAGGTGCTACTGAGAATATTATTATAGCACAAGAGATTTTACATTTCATGAAAAGAACCAAGTCTAAAAAGTGTTTTATTGCTCTCAAGATTGATCTTGAAAAAGCTTATGATAGGGTTGACTGGCGATTTCTTCATCACTCTCTCTGTAATTTTGGTTTCCCTATGGCTACTGTGCAGCTTATTATGAACTGTGTTACATCTTCTTCTTTGTCTATTTTATGGAATGGTGATCGTTTGGAGAATTTCTGTCCTAAAAGGGGTTTTAGACAAGGGGATCCCATGTCCCTCTACCTCTTTGTTATCTGTATGGAAAGGTTGGCTTGCCTAATTACGCAAATGGTTCATGATGGCTCTTGGGCTCCGATGGTGATCAGCAACCGGCAAAGCTGCATTTCGTCTAATCTTTTTTGATATGTTTCCCACGATGTTTCCAATAAACACATGTTCATATCCATCTCTACCAAATCAATAATAGTTAATATACATATGCATGTGGTTATATACATAAAAATGAAACAAAAATAAGGAAGGACAGTAATAAGGAACCCGTATTTGAAATGATAGCCTAACAAATTAGCCACTTGATGCAGAGCCTCCTTCCATTTTTGCACCTTGTTCAAGTCATTCTTAAGTCTCTTCTCATGCTCAGCCATGGCTTCTCCAAAACTGTTTCTTTGATGGCGCACATCAGAAGGATCCACATCATAGAAAACCGGCAAAACCAAGAGATTTTTTCCCTTGAAGCTGTGAAGGATGCTGACAAGCTCATCTAAGCAAAAAGAAGAAGAGGCATAGTTAGGAGAGAGGACAATGATGGCAATCCTAGATTCTTGAATTGCCTTGAGAAGTGAGGGTGAGATTTGGTCTCCTCTTTGAAGCTCCTCATCATCAATGAAGGTATGGATTCCTTTGTCACAGAGAGCTTTGTAGAGGTTGCCAGTGAACCCATAGCGAGTATATTGGCCTCTGAAGCTGATAAACACATCATATTGGCATTTATAGTCATAGTTGAAGGTGTGGACAGAGGAGAAGGGAGATTGCAGATCCATTAGAAGTGATTAAGTAGAATAGAAAGCTTGTATTTGTATATATGTTGGAGTGTTGATCCTTAAAACCAAATTAAGAAGGAAAGTGGTAAATCTCTATATACTTATATAGTAAGTGTAAGTCTAAGACAGTAGTATGTACTCTTCTTTATTCATTTTTTCTTGCATTGCACGCACACAAATCCATGCGTTATGGTTCTTCCCCATGCAACTTCTTCGCACATTAGTAATAGAGAGAGAAAGAAAAAGAAATAGGGATGAGAATCAGCATCTTCTTCCTTCCATGGTTACTGTGCGTGCTGCTTCAACAATAACAGATTTGCTGCCATTTCCATTTTCCTTTTTCCATCAATTTCTGATTTGAGCTGTCTAATTAAGCCAAGCCACCATTTCCAGGTCTCTTCTGTATGTGATGGAGCAGGGAGCCCGGCCAAGCGCCAAGCTTCAACCGAATCTGGACACTGACAGAGGCAATGGAAGACTGATTCCTCGTCCAACTCACAACGTGTCTTCTGGTATGTAATTTCTGTTTCACAGCAATACCATCATGAAGAATTTTCCATAAAAAAAATTCTTGATTTTAGGAAGACACTTGAGGCTCCAAACATTTGACAAAATCTCTTTATTCTTGCAGTGTTCAGGCATGAAATCTATTGGAGGGTGATAAAAATTAAATGCAATGCCATACCCTGAAGACACGGAATAATTACCACTACGCTCCTTAGACCAGGTAAGAGAATCCTCCCCTTCTGGTGCTGTGAATAATTCATAGAGTCTAATAGAGTTCCATTGTCTATTTGGTAAAAGAAGCTCTGAGACCCATACAGGAGTATGAACAGCTTGCATATGTGAATGTAGAACAATAGGAAAATTAGACTGTACCCAGTTATCCTCTCTAATTCGAATAGCAGAACCCCTTCCAACTCTCCATATAATGCCTATCTCTAGCACCTTCCTAGTACTCTATTAATTTCACAATAAATTAATAACATCACAAAAATAATTTGCCTAGGGTACCAAATTGAAAGGCCATCTTTAGTTGATGACTTATTGGCTTACGCTTTTTCTTGATGCAAAATATTAATCATGCAACTTTATCAAGGGCAATAGTCCTTCACTCCTTCTCCCTGCTTCATAACCTGCCAAGCAATTCTTTTATTCTTCCGGTTTTATTGCGTATTTTTGTTATTTTTTTTTAAATAGTAAAGGACAATTTGATTGACCAACTAAAGGAGTCTTACATTTTAATATCTATTTATAAGAAGATTGAGTCAATCATATATGGATTGATTAGAATCAGGATTTGTTCTTCTTACTTAGAAACTTGAAGGAATGAGAGGAAAAACAAGTAGAAAGTAGAGAATAATGAATTCACATTGACATATATTGTTAACTTGTGCTTGTCTTGTCCAATCCTGAATGTATATTATCACGAGAATCTTCATTCACAAACTTATGACTGGAGAAGATAAATGAAGTTTATGCAACAATGAGTCAGTGACACAGCACACCAATGACTCAAATAATGAAGTCCACAATGGAAGGAAACACTAAGATAAGTTGCATATCAACCACTTTGTTATGATACTGAGGAATGTCTTTGATAATGAACAGATTATACACATTAACATATATCAACTCAAACAATGAAGTCTACAATGGAAGGAAACACTAAGATAAGTTGCATATCAACTACTTTGTTATGATACTGAGGAATGTCTTTGATATATACAAATACAGAACAATTGCATCCCTGCTTGAAAATCAGCCTTCTTTGTCACTGGCATCATTGACAGAAGTAAAAGCAAATCAAACCAAAAGTGGGGCCTCAACCTGTATTCTTCTCTTGTGCTGCCTACAAAGCAAATGAAATAAGCAAATATTTTAATATAAACCAATGAAAATTTATTCAAATTCATCACTGTGGGCAACAGGGTTATATATATACCTTGCAATTGCATAGCTATCAAATGGAGGCAAACATCATGGTGAAAATGAAATGGGGGCAATAACTAAAATCAATAACAGTGATATAGTAGAGAGCGCATGTGGAGGCCATTGAACAAACGTTGATATTTAATCCTCCCAATCCTCACTCATAGAGTCCTCCTCACTCATAGAGTCCATCTCCTCACTCATAAAGTCCTCCTCTGCTTCCCACCAAAACCAGTGTGTTAGACCGAGCAATGTCCACAAACCAATGCATGTTTCAAGAAGCAAGGGCTGCTTCTTATGGTTGGGCAATACTATTGACAACATCATCATCATTATAATTAGTTCTGTCATTTTGTAAGGATTAGTAAATCGAATATCTTCAATTATACTGCTACTGATCTTTTGCTTCACTACGTGCACCCCAATCTCTTTTGCAATTGACTCAATTGAGACCTCTTCCTCTTCCTCATTTCCCTGACTCAGACGTGCTTCATATGAAACCTCCACATAATTCCATCCTTCATAAAAATTTGGGTGTGCATAACCATCAATTATCCCCTGCGGACGAAAAATAAATAATTGACCCATAAAGGCCTCGTCCTGCAATTCGTCAATACGGGTGCCATTGATTGTTTTGAAGGCTGATACGTGAATTAAGGGACAGGCGTCATATGTGAGTAGAATTGCAAAGCAAAGAGCATTGCAAGGGAATTTGGTGCCACGAAACCAGAAACAAATAGAAGATCCATTGCAACGCTGCTCAAACCACCTTGGGATGCTTCCTGCGGACCCGACATACCAGTAACCTTTACCCCTTGACACTAGCTGTCCATCATTCATAATGCAGAAGCAGTAGTTTAGCATACATTATTTAATTTAACATGAATTATGCTTGATTAATTAAAAAGTAACAAAAACCTGATTGAGTAACACATTTGTGCCCCCGAGACTTAAGGATTTGCAGTCTACTGCTGAGAAGGTTTCCAGGATTGGTGGAATCCCCCTAATCTCCCGAAGATGAATGCAACCATCCACTCTGAGGCATAATAGAAAGCGGAATTGTTGGATGCATTCAGGAAGGACTGTGAAATTATTGTCTGACAGTTCTAACTCGTCCACATTTGGAAAACATGCAACAGCTAGCGGGAAAAAATCATCTGACAAATTCATGTCTATGAGATTAAGACATACAACATTTGAAGATTGGAGGGAATGACCAAGTATTCCTTGAATCCACCGCTCCTCTTGCTTTCCTAATACCATCCCCTTATTGCCTCTTCCACTAAATTCATATTGAAACAGTTTTGGCATCATAAAAACAACACTTGGTATCTTACACATTTCATCCCCACTCACAGACAAATTAGTCAATCCAGAAAGATTACGAAAAGAACATGGCAAATCTTTTATGCCTGTGTCTTCCAAACTAAGGTGTTTTAGATTCTCTATCTTTTCTAGAATTTCAGGAAAATTCTCAAGGCTTGAGCAACCAAAAAGATAGAGCTTTTCCAGTGAGGGTAATTTGATAGCAAGTGGGAAACTCCTCAGCTTGCAGCAATATGCAGCATTCAATGTCGTAAGTTTATTTAAAAAACCAACTGAACCGTGTACTGTAACTAAATTCCTACATCTTTGGAACGAAAGTTCTTGTAAATTTTGAAGACTAGATACATCAGGTATTTCCTTCAGAGAATCACTATAATCAAAATTCAAAACTTTCAATGTCACCAATGTCTGAAAAGAAACAATCAAAATGAAAAAAGAAAAACAAGAGTCAAAAGAATAAACTTCATATAAATTGACTAACACACAAATCATTAAAAAGGGAATTTAGAACACTTACCTTGGGTAAGCTATCCAACATGGGTGACATATAGAGATTACCAGGTAACTTGAGTATGGAGAGTTCTTTTGGTTGAAAATCATTTGGAAAATACTTTGAAGGATATCTCCACCATTCCAATATTCTTAAACTATTTGGAAGATGTTTGGGACTTTCAGAAAAACAACCATTTTTATGATAAGTGTTTTCAGATTTTTCATATCCTTAAAAGCTTTTCCATCCCATTTCACTTCTACATCTTTATTTTTCTCTTTTTTCAAAAGATCTTCATCATCTTCCACTTCAAGTAAGGGAAATTCTAGATATATGATTTCAACGGCACAAGTTCCCTGTCAACACACATTTTTTTAAAAAAAAATGAATTAATTGAAATACAAGTACATAAACAAGGGCTTTCAACAAAGTTATTTACTGAAATTTATTACTTACTTGATTATTTTCTAAGACTTTTACTATATCTTCGCAGAGCCATAACCTACTACGCATTCCAGGCATTTCTGGTGATCCTTTTAGAAAAATTTCTTTGCCCATATTCTCTATCAAATCATGCATTGTCACCCTGTTATTCGGCCCTTCGATCTTTATGAGAGATTTTTCAATCAACACTTCCGTATGATATGTCATGCAACTCCCATAATGAGCTTGAAGAATATCAGTAAGTTCCCCTAATTTATATCCTTTAAAACAACAGGCAATATCAAGAAAAACACTCTGCTCTTGTTTTCCCAAAGCCTCAAAACTCACTTTGAGTATCTCATATACTTTATTATCAAGGTGTTTTTCAAAATGATCCAATGCAGATTTCCAAACTTGTACTTCTTTTCGAAACAAGTTGGAGCCTATTATTTCCAAAGCCAGTGGATGTCCAGAAGCATAAGTTACAGCACGGTTTAAAACATCTGTGTATCTTGGGAGGCTAACTTTATCATTCTTAAAAGCATTGTGAATAAATAATTGAAAAGACTCTTTCTTATCTAAGCCCCGTACCTCATATGTTTTTCCAACACCATGACATTTTAGCAAATGTGTATCACGTGTTGTGATAATAACTCTGCTTCCCCAACCAAACCATTCAAGTTTTCCAGCAATAGCCTCCAGCTGCTCGCGATTATCAACGTCATCGAGAACCAAAAGGACCTTCTTTCGACAAAGCCTTCGCTGTATTTGTGAGATTCCTTCTTTAACACCTTCTATCTGAACTCCTTCCTTCCCCAATATCTTACAAAGAAGGATATTTTGAACATGTACCAACCCATATTTCTTTGACTTTTCTCTCACGTCTTCAAGAAAGCACACATCTTCAAAATGGTCAGCAATCAAGTTATAAACTGCACTAGCAAGAGTTGTCTTTCCAATTCCCCCAATTCCATGTATCCCTACCATGTGAACTTGATTACTAGAATCCATTTGCAAAAGTGAAATTACTTTTGACACTCGAGAATCTAGTCCAACAGGGTAATCAGCAACAGGCAAAGGTACACGCCTAATCTTTCTTGAAACGTCTTCCACGATATTTCTAATAAACTTATGTTCATATCCATCCCTGCCCAACAAACATATATACTCAGGTTTGAAATGATAAAATAGATAGATTACAGAAAAAAAATAAAAGAGTATCGGAAGTGAAGTTACTTATGTTTGAAATGATAGCCCGAGAAATTAGCCACTTGTAGCAGAGCCTGCTTCCATTTTTGCACCTTATTCACATCATTCTCGTATCTCTTCTCATGCTTAGCCATGGCCTCACCGAAACTGTTTTTTAGATGGCGAACATCAGAAGGATCAAGCTTAAAGAAAATGGGCAAAACCAAGCGATTGTTTCCCTTGATGAAGTGAAGGATGTTGAGAAGCTCGATTAAGCAAAAAGAAGAATGAGCATAGTTAGCAGAGAGCACGATGATGGCAATCCTGGAGTCTTGAATTGCCTTGAGAAGCGCAGGTTCGATTTCGTCTCCACTTTGAAGCTCACCATCATCAAAGAAGCTGTGAATTCCTTTGTCACAAAGAGCTCTGTAGAGGTTGCCAGTGAAACCAAAGCGAGTATCTAGGCCTCTGAAACTAATAAACACATCATATTTCCATTTATATCTGATTGAAGAAGAGGAAAATGGATGGGCGGAGGAGGAGAAGGATGGCAGAGCCATGAGATCTCAGAAATAAGGATAGAATGATTGGCTGTTAAAGGGTTGTATTATGTTGGACAGTTGGAGTGTTGGATGATCATATTATGACTGAAATAAGACAATAATAAGTGTAAGTCAGTCAACTTATCAAGCACGCAGAAACTCCATTCTTTATTCCTTTGTTCCACCACTGGTCGTCATTATTGATTAATAATTTATGGTCAAAACAACACTATTGCACATTCTTAATTCTTTGGCACACCCAAACATTATTATTATTATTATTATTATTATTATGGTAAAATATATATTTTTTTAACTAAACTTGCTTATACTTTAAAAAATATTTTAAGTTTTATTTTGTGTTAATTTTATATTAAAAATTTGAGTTAATGAATAAAAGCCCACATAAAAAATTTTATAGAAGACAAATATATACATAAAAGATTTGAAGGGATAAAAGTACACTCTAAAAATAATTAACAACAGCCAAAATATACATATCATATATATTTTTGTCCATCGTTAATTAACAGTAAATAGATAATATATATAGTTTTGTCTATTATTAATTATCTTTGATATATACTTTTGTCCATTCGAATTATTCATGTATATTTTTCTCTAACATAAAATATTTCGTATGTATTTTTATCCATTTACTTAAAAGTTTCAATTTGCATCAAATATACACATAAAAGTTAATTTTTTAAAAGATTTAAGATTAATTTAACAATAATTTCATAGGAATAATTTCTATATAAATAAATAAAGAAAAAGTTTTGAAATTAATTATTATTAAAGGATTGCTAATTGTTTTTGGAGAAAGGCTTTTAGATTCATCAAACAACAAATAGAATGAGAAAAGTGAGTGATTAATGGAAGAATGAGAATGGATGCAATGTTCTGTAAACACGCACAAAGAAAACAGAAACTGCCTTATAATTTCATATGATATGGTCCACACGATTATCATTAATCACGGTGCATGTACCACCCCTGATCCACGCTTTATCACTCATTAATCCTTTATGCTCAAAAGATGTATGAATGAGTTGACAAATGTTGGATTTTAGAATGCAACAAAAGGTGTATGAAACAGTTACGGACCGCCCCCACAAGCAATAAAATTCACGTCTGGTAAAATATGATGCAATCTCAACAAATACCATAATATAAGCCACTATATAAGTAGAGGTAACACCTCTAAGTACACATTTTCTAATCCTATTTCTCTATATTTGATATGAAATTCTCTAATCCTAATTTAAGGATTCTTGGTCCATTCTTATTTACATTAACCTCCTTCTCCGTTATAGTTTTCCGTAACGCCAGAAAGCTTAACCATCCGAAGACACATCTTTTTACTTTGGCACCCCATCTTAAAGTCTTTTGGACAATTAGTAAGAAACCCAACCTTAACAAAAACAAGTAGAGTATAGACAAATGTTGGATTTTAGAACATTCATTTGTGCAAGACGAGGTTGAAAAATTATTATACTGGCTTGAGAATATGTGTTTACCAGGAACATGGGATGGGAAGGAGCAGTGTTCAGTCTGAATGTAAGAATAATATTTTGTAGTGTGCGAAAATGAATGATCGGTGCAAAGGTTTTTTTCACCCATACTACAGCTCTTTTCTCCATCCAAGTTAATTCAAGTGAACCCGAATAGAATATTACTACTAGAATGAACAGAAAATTTAAAAGTAAATGAACATGTTTTAAATATGTTCGTGTCAACTATAAAACATGTTCGTTGTATATATAAATTTATATTCGTGCACGAACAGAATATTACTACTAGAACGAACAAAGAATTTAAAAGCAAACGAACAGGTTTTAAATCTGTTCGTGTCAACTATAAAAACATGTTAGCTGTATATATAATTTCTATTCATTTTTTACTTGGATAGACTTGGATGGCAAAAAGAGGTGTACACCTAGATTAATTGTTTTTTCACACTGTGAAAATTAATTAAAACTAGGTTTGATAAAGTATAAACAGATAAGCAGTCATGTGATTCCTCTCTTAAAGTTTTTTGCATAGGCTAAAATTCCATTCGCCCATAGGTGTGAAAAATATGTTGTGTTCTAACAATACAACTATTCTTGATCATCTTTATCATATGGAAATTAAGTTGTGATTGTCAATGTTTTGGCCCTTATAGAAATATTAGAATATAAAAAGCTAAGTCACAAGCATTTTGTGAACGAATTGCTCCAATACTTGGATTGTAGAAAAAGGAATCAAGAAAAAGAAACCGAACTTGAGAGATGGAAGTAAAATAAGGTACATGGTTTCCTTCAATACTATGATTGAAGAAAGTAACAATAATAGATAACCTATTCAAATAAACAAGGAATCATTCTTAACCAACAGAACCCAATTACCAAATACACTCTTAATTATATTCATTGAGCCTTGTATATTTATATAAATAGAGATATCTGTATCACAGTTCTCTCATTCATTCATTCAATCCATTTCCATAAAATTTGAATAATAAGGAAACTAAAAATCACAAGTTCAAGAGAGAAGCCATAGCCACCAGTATTATTCTGCAATGGAAAAATCATATGAGGAATTTGAACCTAGCTGCAGATGGGTAAGAGAAGAAAATCATGTCACTGTTGAGATTGATTTGAAGGGTACTAAAATTTCTTACCTCTATATTCTCTTCTAAAAATTAACCTCATATCATGCATATTATAAATTAAAACTTTCTTATACTCTCAACTAAAGTTTATAGGGAAGTGTCAAATTAGTATAAACAATTTTTTACTCTCCTGTAATTAACATATGTTAATTAGGTACTAAGAAAACATATAATAACATGATATGTTTTTTCTTCTTAAATATTTTTTTGCAGGTTTCAAAAAGGAGCAGATTAAGGTTCAAACCAACAACAAAGGATTGCTAATTGTTTCTGGAGAAAGACTTCTAGATTCATCCAACAACAAATGGAGCCGTTTTCGCAAGGAAATTAGGCTTTCAAAAGACACAAATGAAAATGAAATCAGTGCAAAGTTATCTCATGGGGTGCTCTCTGTTGTGATGCCAAAAAAGGCTAAAGAGCATTACTCCTCCTCCATTGATGGATTAAAAACAAGGAAGAGGACAGCAATTAAGGTTGTGATTGGAGTAGTGGCTGTGGTGGTTACATTGTTTACACTTGGGAATTATGCAAAAACAATTATGAATACATATTATCCTCATGGTGGGGCTGCCAGCCAAGGTTGATAACGTTGCAAATGTTTAGTAATTTGAATAAAATTATTGTTGAGTTGAGTGAAAGGACAGTGCCAAATTTTAGTTAAATCATGTATTATTATAACTCTCTTTGAAAATAATAAGGTGGGTTAATTCATGACTTTATTTTAATTTCATATGAACTTTACTTGACACCATATATATAACTTGAATTATGTTGACATAGCATAAATAACAAGATAATGAAAACATTAGTTATAAAAAGAGACCAAGAAAGATCATCCATCATAGATATTCAATCCAACCAAAAGAAAAGTAAATACAGTTAAGTTGATTTCTTGAGGCTACCTATATGAGCTTTATTCTTCTTCTAGTAATTATCTTGCACTTTACAATGATCTAACAGAAATGAAAGAGAAGGAGTAGAAAAATGAATCAAATAAATTACAGTTTCCTATTTCTTTCATTAGAAGTTTACTCTGCATCTTACAACATGCATAACTAAGAATGATGATTATGTACAAATTGAAATTCATGTTATATTAAGTTGCGGGGATAGCTCAGTTGGGAGAGCGTCAGACTGAAGATCTGAAGGTCGCGTGTTCGATCCACGCTCACCGCATTTTTATTTTTCTCTTTCAGTTTTCTGCATTTTCGGATTAGGGTTTTCCATTTTTTAAATTTCTTTTCAATTCGTTACCCTAAATTGAAAACCTATCTCTTCTTACCATGGCTTCCCGAGGAGCTAGCGTGGCGCTGTCGAGGGCCAACAGGATAAAATCGAAGCTGCAAACGGCGCTGGAAGCCACCGTTTTGGAGGTAGACGACGTGTCGTATCAGCACGCCGGACACGCCGCCGTTAAGGGGAACTCCGATAACGAGACCCATTTCAACGTGAAGATCGTTTCGCCAAAATTCGATGGGCAGAGCCTCGTGAAACGACACCGTATGGTGTACGACCTCCTCGCCGACGAGCTCCAATCCGGGTTGCACGCTCTCTCCATCGTCGCCAAGACACCTCAGGAAACCACCGGCGCAAAATAGTGCGAAAGTTCGAAGCTTTTGAAGCTCTGATTGCACAAAGTTTGAATCTTGTCCCTCTTTTATGCTAACCCATTTAAATTTAGGTTATTGATATAGTATAATCAAAGCTTGAGGCTTTAGTGTTTTGATGTAATGTCTTACTGTTCAATAAATCAATATTTGGAATTAAAGGTTTGATAGAATAATCTTTGGCTTTGATGATACTTACCAGTTACCACTCATTGGAATTGAGCTTCTGTTGAGCACCATGTGTTTGTGCTTATGTCTGTGTGATGTTTAATGTGTCTGAATTGGTGGTTTTGGATATCAGCTACTGTTGTGCTTGAACTGGAGAGTGTGCTTACCTGTCAATGGTGCTTATCTATGCTAGCTGCAATAATCTGTCATTACTCATATGCTAGCTGTTTGTTAGCTTTATGAATGGAAACCTTGATGATCTTGGATGGCTGAATGATTTGTTGAATGTGAGATGTTACAATTGTTTTATAGACTATTGTATTATTTTTTTGTTTGATTCTGAATTTTTAATGTGCACATATTCTGTTCATGATGGTGTTTGCATTCCCTGCCAGGATATATCTCACATGTTTTCTTCATTATTATGGCATTTGTTATATATCTTGATTTATTCATTTTTGTAATTATCTTTTTAGAGTTGTCAAATGCACCCTAGTTCTGACAACTGAGAGGAAATGTCTCTTGTTGAATTGTCTTTGCATTTTTAGATTTTTAGATGTAAACAAAAAAAGTTACTAGTTTTCAGTCACTTTATAACATGGTTTGGAAATTGGAAGTGAATTCTACTTCTCTATGTTTGTGCTTTTGGCATTTGAATGGAATTTGATTGACTCTGGCCAGAAGCTCCAATGATGAATCAATTATATGCCATATAACTTCCTAATTATTTCGTTCCAATTTCTGACTAATTTATGTTGAAGAAGGTATTTCTGAGGAGCTACAAAAGAAGAAGAAACAATATAATGCTTTGAGCTGTGTTTGGTTTTGTTGCTAGAGTTTCTTGGTTGAGTTGGTGCATATCACTGCCAAATTTTTTGCTCTAAAATATTGTATGTGACTCTGCTTATACAATTATGCTTTTTACACTGTTAAGATTTTCATGTCAAAAAAAAAAAACACTGCTAAGATTTTCTGCATTGGGATAAACAAGGGAATCATTGTTGTTTGGAATTTCAGTAGAAGTGATTAATAAATGAATAGAATATAGTAATAATCATTATCATTATCATTTATTGTGTTACTTAGACATTTTCGACTTTTCGTCGTTAATAACCGCCTATTTGACTGTTTGAGGTATCAGATGGATGAAGTAAAAACTAAAAAGGCATGCAAATAATAAATTGACTGGCTAAAACGAATCCAAAGTTTTGTCCCTTTTTTATTCCTAACAAAAATATTATTTACGCACTAAAATTAGCCAATTTTATATATAATTATATATAAATATATTTATAGTCTAACTTATTTATATTTATATTTTATATTTTAATATATATATTATATTAATGTTATTTTGATATATAATTGATATGATCAATTATGTAAATTGTAAAGGATCTGGTTTTATCTTTCGCATATATAAAGGTTTGGATAAAATAAAAGTATAATTTATATTCTTTAATGTATGTAAAAAGTTTTAAATTTATCCATAATATTTAATTTAAATCAATTTTACTTTTAGCGATCTTGATTGGTTTCGATTTGCGAAAGTATTACTTTTGATAATTGTGTCATGTCAATAATTTTGTATAGATGACATTTTTATAATTTTATGATATAAAAATAATTAAATTTCTACATAATAATGAGAATAGCAAAATTTTAATTCTCTTAATCAGTTAAATTAAAAATTAATAGTTAAATGTATTTAATATTTACATTAAAATGATAATAATAAATAAATATTCAGAGTATATTTTGTTTTGGTGACTAATATTCAGAGTATATATTACTTGGTTTACTTAAACATGTCTAATAATATTTTTGCTATTATTACCGGATATCGCAATCTTTTAGACAAATTATCTAAAATATCTTTGAACATATTCAACTTTGGTACAATAATATCTGCTTACTTGGTATATATTTAAATATTTCATGATTATAAAATTTATTTATAATGGGTAATGGTGAAGAAGAAATTGTTAATGAAGAGTGAAAATTGTTATTTTTAGTAAAAGAATGTAAAACAAAACTTTATACATATTTTTTTCCTAAATTAATAAAAATCTTCCCTCTTTACCAATTTTCGCTCTTTATTAAAGAAATACTCTAAAATTAATTATATAGGGTAAGTGGATTGACTATTCAACCAAATAAATGATTATATTAATTCAAATGGAATATTTATATAAAGTATGTAGTATTTGAAGAAGATTTTTTTCTTTTAAGGAGTTTCAACTTTCAAGAGGTTTCTCCCAATTACTTCCCTTGACAGAGAAGGTTGGCAATTTACTTTCAAGAATTATTATCTATTTTCTTTATCTAACAATTTATCTTTTATTTATTTATTTATTTTGTCCATCTTTTATTTTTTTAAAATTTTTTTCTCTATTCTTGTTTTTTATCTTTTGTGATTTTTAAAATAAATAATAGTATTTATATTTAATTAATAAATATAATAATACATTAAAAACTTAAATTGTTATATTTCTAAACAAAATTTTTACTTTATAATCTTATCATAAAAAATCTTGGACTCAAGATAAATAAATCCTTATAAATAGATGCTAGAAAAAAAAAAAGAAAAAAAAAAGTGAGAGCTCATAATAAAACCCTGAAAAAGTAAAATAAAGAGAGATACCCAAACAAACACTCTCAAAACCAATTGTGCCCTAATCTCACTCTCTCTCTCTCTCCGATCAACGCTTCCGCCGTCGTAGTTCACCAAGTAATCTCTTTTCTTCTTGCTATCTCCTTTTTCATGTTCGATTTTGTCTTTCGCTTATTTCACTTCTTCAATCGATTTCAACTAGCGTCACTGTAGTGGTGCCCATTGCAAAAAAAAAAAAAAAAGTTTCTTTGGAATTCCTTGTAATATGGATCGGATCTTTGTGCTGGGAAATTAGGAGAAGTTGTAGTTCTCCAAGATGCTTTATTTTCAAAGGAAGATTATTTCTTTTTTTCTTCCTGAATTGGGATATGGGTTTTGCTTGGAGTGTTTATCTTGGATTGGGAGATAGGGGTTTTGGTTGTAGTATTTGTATTGAATTGAATTGTACTTCGATGCTACAAAATTCCCTCTTTTTTTTCTTCCCTCCTGGTAGATAGAACCCTGATTAGGTAGCTACCTCTGAAGTTAAGCTCATTAGCTTATTTCATTGTTCTGTAGTTCTAAGTTATCTTTGATAATGCGACCTTGTCTATTTATTCTGGAATCTTCTAGGAAGCAATAGCACTAAAAAAGTTCTACTCTTTATTTTTTTTCCCACTCTATTATATTGTAATTCTATTCTGTTATTTTATATTTGTGGTGAAGGGCCGGCTTGGCTCAGCGGTAAGCTCACTTACCGTGGAGTTTGAGGTCGTGGGTTCGAACAGCCTCTCTACGAAAGTAGGGGTAAGGCTGCTAGTATATTCCCTTCCCCAGCACCCCACCAAGTGGGACTTGAACTGGGTTGGCCCTTTTTATTTTATATTTGTGGTGGCAGTGGGGGTTGGTGGTTTGCAAGGGGAAAGGTAGCAAGGTGTAAAAGTCTAGAATAGTTCAATAATGATGTTTCCTCTATTTTTGGTTCCTAAAAATATGATTTTGAAATCTTGGAAATCTTTTGGATTTTAATTTCTGTCTGAACAGTTGTATGCATCACTCACTCCATATCAGTCTCTCTGGTTTTAGTTTGCTTGAGGAGGTGTTTCTTGTTGAACACTCATTGTTTTTGTTTCAGATAACTGACTAATATATTTGTTGTTGCTTATATATGCAGTTGATCAGCTGGTACTTAGTTATTCTATTTTGTCAAATAAGTGGACACAGCAAAATGGACGATTGGGGTAGGATTCTAATTCTGTGTTTTTCTTCAGCTGTTGCTTTTAGTTTTTATAATCTTAATTGGTTAAGTATGCACTTTATGAAAACATCTCCATGTATGTTAATAATTTTTATTTGTTTCCAATAGATAGAATTGTTAAAATGTCAGAACTTACAATAATGAGTACGTAGAAATTAGTCAACTCAGCTATAAGCACCAAATGTAAACATAGTACACTCAACTCAAATTATATTAATAGCACTTTAATAAGATGCATTTAGAAGTAAAATCAAACGCCTTTTTTAGCCTTCTGAACAGAAATTTTCATTGTAGATCAATTGTATGCCTAAATTTTGCTAATCCATATGCTATTAAATCTACTGTAATAAATAATCATTCAATTGAAGCATAATTTGTTCTCCTATTTAAATATGTATTGTTATTTATTTGACCAATTTTCTGTATTTGTTTTAGAGGATGAGCAAATTGCACCTATTGACCTTAACAAAAAGGAAGTAATTAAAAGTAACTGGGATGATGAAGATGTGGATGAAAATGATGTAAAGGAATCATGGGAGGATGAAGATGAGCCTGCTCCGGTATGAACATTTAAAATAATGTTGCATAATTATGCATGAATATGGTTGTGTACATGTGTTACTTTTACAGCAGATGGATTATGCATGAATATGGTTGTGTACATGTGTTACTTTTACAGCAGATGGATGTGGCTGATAGTTAGCCAATTATATTCTTATTTACTATTTTTCATGGTGTTTTAAGCACTAAATTGCAATCAAAGCCACATTTTTTTCTTTTAAATCCTTTTTGCAATGCAGATTGCTAGATGTCTATATTTCTATAGTTTTCACTGAAATATATTATCTTAATATTAATTAACACAACATGATTTATTTGTTTTCACTTCCTGCTATTAGATTTTCAGTTTCAGTTTTGTTTATCCATCTTCTTTTGGAACATAACTGTGGAGGTAGGGTAGCGTAGGGTTCATGTACTAAACTATAAATAGTATAAGCTCTGTTCTAGTTATACAATTTTATCAAATATTGCACTTGAGTGCCATGATTGCTTTTATGAAGGGATTCTCCATTTCTTATAATTACGAAATTTTGGGATTTGCTCATTTATGATTAAGATTCAGTATATTGGTTTCATTATATTGTCAGGCACCGGCACCTGCCCCTGCCCCTGCCCCTAAAACAACCGAAAAGGCTCCTAAAAAATCTTCTGAAAAAGCTGCTGAAAAGAAAGGAAAGAATGTAAATCCAGAAAAGGAAGAACCGTTGGATCCTGTGGCTGAAAAACTTAGACAACAAAGGTATTTCTCTTCAATTAAACTAGTTTACCTTATGTGTCTTTTGAAGTATTGTTTTTGTTAACAGCCGCACATATCCTCCCTTAAAAGCTTACTGCTGATTTATGGTTTAAAAAAGTGATGGGATGTACATTTGTCTGATGCATCTTTATAATTAAATTTGATTCTAAGTCATGATAGTGGTAAAGCAGCTTTTGTTGGATTTCTCCTGTTTCTCATCTTAGTCTAAACTCTATCACAGACTGGTTGAAGAAGCAGATTATAAGTCTACCAAAGAATTGTTTGGTGGGGCAAAAGACGAGAAGAACCTTGATACTTTCATACCCAAGTCCGAGAGTGATTTCTTGGAGTATGCAGAACTTATCTCTCACAGGCTTCGTGCTTTTGAGGTGACTTTGAATCTTTTCTTTCCCTCTATCTTCAATATCTGTCAAAACGGCATCCTAATGACACTGTTGATGAATGCAGAAAAGCTATCATTATATTGGTTTGCTGAAGGCTGTAATGAGATTATCTATGGTTTCGTTGAAAGGAGCCGATGCAAAAGACATTGCATCTTCAGTAACTGCCATTGCAAATGAGAAGATAAAAGCAGAGAAAGAAGCCAATGCAGGCAAAAAGAAGACAGGTAACTTCTTTGTGGAGATTGATATATGCAGTTTTTATGTACGGTTTTCGTCTTTGTTTGAACAAACTTCAAAGCTTTTGTTATGTCTATTGTCTGCAGGTGGCAAGAAAAAACAGCTTATTGTTGAAAAACCCGATGATGATTTCGCTAGCAGTGATCGGTACGAGGCTTTGGATGATTATGATTTCATGTGAAAATTTTTTGGTTCGATTCGATTCAAATAGTGACGGGTTTCTTCAACCTGTTTCAACATTGGAAGTTGGGACAAGACCCTTCGGCATACCCTTATTATCTATAAAATTGATGAGAGCTGTCCTGTAATTTGTCCAATAAGTGTGTGCATCTGTGTCTTATTACATATCAATGTCCGATTTTGTCAATCTGTTTTAGTTTTTCTCATACTTGGAAGGTAGATTTGAGTAGATGATTCATATAATTAAAAAAGTTTGAAGATGAACTTGGCAACATTCAACATTACTTTTTTGGGTAAATTTATGTTCTTGGGTTGAAAGAATTGAACTGTCACTTTCTTCATGCCATTGCCCATTTAATTCGTTTTTATACATGAACAATGTTGGTATATACTGCATAGTAACAATGAATGGATTATGAATACCAAAAAAAAATGTTATGATATTTGCATATTAAAATTAGTCATTAAATATATAATATATATTAAAATATAAAATATATTAAAAATTATAAAATTATACATGTATTCATATATAAATACATGATAATTGATAATTGATTTTGGTGTACAGATAGAATTTTTATATCGAATTAGATTTCATCAAAAAGTTAAATACTTTGCTGCATGTTTAAAATAAATAAAAAAATCCAATAACAAGAATGATAACATAAAATCAGAAAAGTAAATTAAAAATACAAAATATAAAATTGTAGTAATAAGATTTAAATCCTAAAATCATTAGATCCGATAGAAATTTTGTAAAATTAGTTTACTCATTTAAAATCATAACCATAACCACATCCATAGATATTTGAATCAGATAGCTGCAACTCAAAAAGGGTTCATTCTCTGATGAGTCCTAAAGACTTGGCCTTTTATAAGGCTCAACAAACTCTCATAACCCTTTTTAAGCGATGTTCCACCATTAACCACATTAAGCAGGTTCAAGCCCACGTTTTTCACACTGGTTTTCACCGTGATAATATTGTCCTAGGACAAGTCATTCTCTTCTGTTCAATTCACAAGCACATGAACTACGCTGTCTCTGTTTTCAATAATGTCCATAACCCTGACACATTCATTTGGAACACCATGATCAGGGGATTTGGTAACACCCCACAACCCCAGAAGGCCTTTGATTTCTACCGCAGAATGCATAGTGAGAAAACAGCATTACCAGATACTTTTACGTTCTCTTTCTTGCTCAAAATTGTTGCTTCATTCGGACCCATTATTTTGGGGAAGCAACTGCATTGTAATGTAGTCAAGCTTGGTTTTGAAACTCATGCTTACGTTGGGAATTCCCTCATGCATATGTATGGTATGTTGGGGGAGGATGAAACTGCACGCAAGGTGTTTGATGAAATGGGGGATCGGGATTTGGTTACTTGGAACTGTGTTATAGATTGCCTTGTGCATTGTGGGAAGTATAAGGAAGCTTTGGAGCTGTTCAAAAGGATGGTGGATGGTGGGGTGCAGCCTAATGATGCCACTTTGGTGGTGACGCTCTCTGCATGTGGTGCCATTGGAATGCTGGATTTTGGTCGGAGGGTTCATGAGTTTGTCCAACAAACAGGTCTTGATGAGGTTACAGAGGTTTCAAATTCGCTTATTGACATGTATGCTAAGTGTGGTGCGGTGGAGGAAGCATGTGAGACGTTCTGGAGGATGAGAAGGAAGAGTGTCGTTTCGTGGAATGTCATGATCTTTGGGCTTGCAACGCATGGTGACGGACGAGAGGCGTTGGCATTGTTTTCAAGAATGTTGGAGGAGGATGCTGTGAGGCCGGATGAGCTTACACTCTTGGGGGTGCTGTGTGCTTGTAGCCATGGAGGGATGGTTGAGGAAGGGAGGAGGTATTTTGATGGTATGAGCAAAGAGTATAACATCCAACCGAAGATGAAGCACTATGGTTGCATGGTCGACCTTTTGGGTCGCGCTGGTTTAGTCGAAGAAGCATATAGATTGATAAAGAGCATGCCAATGGAGTGTGATGCCGTTGTATGGAGGACGTTATTGGCGGCTTGTCGAGTTCATGGGAACATTCTTCTTGGTGAGAAGGTAAGGAGCCATCTGTTGGAACTGGAAGCAGATAATAGCAGTGATTATGTTCTTCTTGCAAGCATGTATGCAAGCAGGGGTCAATGGAATGAAATGAGCAGAGAGAGAAAATCAATGCAGGAAAGGCGGGTTCAAAAACCAGAGCCCGGTAACAGCTTAATTGGTATTCCCGGAACAGGATTAGAGAAAGTGGCCATTGAAAGATTATTATAACAGTTGTACATAGTTCTTCCTGTATGCTTAATTCATGTGCCTTTTGAAGACCTTGTCATAATTTTTTGAAGTTCTGTGTAGAAAAGTCTAGTCCAAAGTTAATTACCAGTGTCATTTGAGAAGGTTTCTTTCCCTTCTTGAATACCAAAGTTATCAACCTCAGCAAAGCCAGAATTAAAGCAATAATTCTTAAATTGTAAATGTTTATATTATGATAAAAGTGTCACAGTATAACAGCATATTCATTCTGAAAGGTGTACCATCTGAAACCAAAGTTTACAAAGGGTGTGGTTGTCACAGTTGCAGTAACTTGAATACTGCAATAACACAAGTTCAAATTGCAAAACCCAAAAGACATAACCATGTTACTTCTCTTCTTCAACTACCTCTGTAAATTGTATAGGTCTAATGTGACAGCCTAATGGCACCAATAAGGGCTTTTTGAATAGGCGGTTAGTCAGTTGATGTCAGTTTGATGTCTAAACACAGGAATTGCTACTAAATGGATCTATCAATTGGAAAAGGGCTCAAAAGCCTTGTCTTGAAACAGTAATCTAGAGCAACAGCAGCGAAGACAAAAATGAAAAAACTCTCAGATACATATATGGTTCCATCTATGGCATGTGATAAGAAGCTTTCAAAGTTCAGTTCAAGAACTGGTCCACCGCCCAGGGTTGCAAGACCTGCATCACAAGTTTGTTACTTTGTTTCAACAAAAGAAGAGAAGATGATGAACAAAATTTTACATAAGTTGACTAAGTCATGAAGTTCTAACAAATTCAACTTGTGAGTATGGCTAACTGATTACCTTTAACAACGCCGAAAGCTGCTGCTACCCCTGTTTTAAGGTGAACATCATCAAAGTTTC
>JASCZI010090629.1:49458-63850 GCA_036250425.1 Stylosanthes scabra | reverse complement strand
GGAGAAGCAGCTGAGTAGTGTCTGTGACCTGAGTGAAGCATATGGGGAGCCCTGAAAGGGTGCCAACAAGGGCAGCAATAGATGCTGCTTTTACTGACTCCAATCTTTCTTTGTCCCGGTCGATTCCTTCGCTATCTTCAGCTCCACTCTCGCCTACAGAAAGTGCACGTTCTGCTTCCTCAACCAGGGCTTTTGCTTCAGATATTTCTCTTTGACATTCTGCAATCTTACATCACAGTGATTCAATTTGTATCAGCATAGACTTAATGTGAATCAACCTATAACAAAGATATCTCTACTTTTTTCATATAAAGATTTTGATCACCAAATTCATGGCGAAGCATCTGCAAATCCCATGATCTTTCCACTCCTATGAATGGTTCTAACTTGTGGCTCCAATTCAGTTAAACAACTAACTCAAATTCAAGTTGCAATCACAAAAATTGAAGGTCAAAATATGCATCACAATATAGTATATGGTTATATACCTCAGAAGCTTGTCCTTCAAGCTTGTTGACATAATCCCTGAACTTCTTAGCAGCAAGTTCTTGTTCTTCAATGAAGGCAAGTTGTTTCTTGGCCATTTCAACCCTCAGAGAAGCCTGCTCCAAGCCATCAAGCAGTGACTTGTTCTCCTCTTTGCTCAGAAGCTCCTCAACTTGCTCGTTCACAATCCCAGACAGAGAAACCCTCTCCTTCCTCTTCTCTTCTTCTGACTCTGAGCTGTTACTGTTATTGATGCTGCAGAAGCATGTCAATGATGGGAATGCTTTTGGAGAAGCTCTGAAGGACTTTATCAAAGGAAGAGAAGGAGAAGGAACAGCAATGGAGTTCATAAGAACAAGAGTGCAAGGATTGAGAACTCCCATGGCAAGAACCTTGAAAATCTAATTCCTCTTATCTATACACAGTTCTGTGGTGGCTAAGAGAAAATTTATAAAAATGAATATGAATATATTTTTTTCTTTATGGAAATAATATGAAACTAAGGGGAAAAATCAAATTTAACTAGAATTATTGTGTTTATAATGTTAATTTATATGGTTAATTACTTAATTCATAGTTCATACAACAAATTTAAGCCATTTTTTCTTTTGTTTGTTTATGTATGATTTTTTTTTAATTAAAATCAAGAATTTATTTAGAATAATGCTAAATGTTAGGGAACTAATAGAAAATTAATAAGTGTAATTAAAAAAATAGTGAATGGTAAAAAAAAAAGAAAAAAAATATATATTAATTTCCTATTATTTTTATAATATTAGCTATTAAGACTTTTTTATTTATTTTTTATCTACCCATATAGATTCGATTTTGAAATAATATATGTTATCATATATTATATTCATATATTCACATATTTGTATTTTAAAATGAATATATAAATGTATACATTAGAATAAAACTATAAATAACTAAATTTATGAATCTGATTCGAGGTTAAATTTTACATTACGAGTGTAGTAAAATTAAACTATAAAATCAATTGATTTGAAAATTAATTAATGTTATTTAGTGTATGTAAATTCTGATTATAAAAAAAGCAAAATAATTTGTGAGAAAATCATATAAAAATACATAATTTATAACAAAGCCCAATGTGTATATAATGAGAGATGCCCGCCGCCCCTAATTGGAGTTACATTTCACTGCCGGCGTTTTCTGGCGCCGCAAAATGGCCTGCTTCCTCCGTACATCTCGGAAGCTCGCCTCTTCATCCTCGCACTACCGTCACCTGAAACCGCCACCCGCCACAACTCGCAATGCTGCTGCGTCTCACGTGCTGCCGCGTCTGCCGATTTCCGACAACGGCAGCAACCTCCTTGCCGGAAAAACCAACGGCGTTACCAGAATGTTGCCGTGTTCTGCGCCAGTCACCAATAGCTACAACCGCAGCTGGAGAACGAGAAGGGTTGGTGTGAGGAAGGGGAACATGGCGGCGGTGGAGTTAGCGTTGAACTCAGTGGTCAAGGTTTTCAGCGTTTTGAGCAGTCCCAACTACTTGCTTCCATGGCAGAATAAGTCTCAGCGTGAAACCATGGGTTCTGGTCAGTCATCACTTCATTCTTTATTAATATTATTTAGTTAATTGCTTTTTCTAAGAAATGTTTAGTTGCAAGGTAGTTAAGATATGAACATGTGTTGTGTTAAGTTAGTTAGTTTAGTGTCGAATCATCTAACTATTCTCTGTTATCGTCTTCGCAATTGGATTGGAATATCTTAACCCAAATTGGAGGTGGTTAACAGAATATGTGTGGTTGCATAATTAACCAATCATTTATTGTCATGGTGTAAAAGATTTTAGATTCTGGCAATGACAATCTCTGAAGCCATACATGCATGTAATAAATTGTGATCTGTTGAAGTGTTGATAGGGGAAAAAAATCTCTATATTAATTGTAGAAAAGTGTGGCTTAGGTCATGAGTGTGAGGGTAACTATGCAGAGTCTTATCTTCACATGTCAAGGCGCTATTTTGATGATTCAAACTGGTGATCTCCAAGTCACTAGGTAGAAATCTTACAATTGCAACAAGGCTCGCCTTTAAAAATCTTTGCATTCGTAATGTAGGAATTAAAGTTCATTCATTACTTGAGTTTCGTTCTTCATTTCTATGATGTTTGTGGCAGAACTTAATTGAGATGGTTCTGTATGACATTAGAGGGAGACAGTGAATGAAGGAAATGCATTATTTTTTCTGTGAACCTGTAGACCTTTTTCATCTTTGTGCTCTTGTCTGTTTGTTTGGTGATTAATCATTCTTCTCTCAAAATTCTCTCTGATGGTGATGTAGGGTTTGTGATTCCGGGCAGGAAGATTCTCACAAATGCTCATGTGATAGCTGACCATTCTTTTGTGCTTGTAAGGAAGCATGGCTCTCCCGCCAAGTATAGAGCAGAAGTTAAAGCTGTTGGTCACGAATGTGACTTGGCTATACTCACTGTTGAGAGTGAAGAATTTTGGGATGGTATGAATCCATTGGAGCTTGGAGACATCCCATTATTACAAGAAGCAGTTGCTGTTGTGGGATATCCTCAAGGTAGCAATATCCTGTAGATTAATTATATTGTGTTATATTGCATTATTGTAGCCGTAAAAGAATTATTTTTCTTCTGTCAAAAGAAAGAATGTGCAACAGAAGGAGGATAATAAAATGTTCTCGTGAAAAAGGAAATACAGCAAAATAATCAACAGTCCATATATGAATTAAATAATTCACACAGGTTTTGGTTTGCAGGTGGTGACAACATTTCAGTCACTAAAGGGGTTGTCTCCAGGGTTGAACCTACACAATATGTTCATGGTGCCTCACAGTTGATGGCGATACAGATTGATGCAGCAATAAATCCAGGGAATAGTGGTGGCCCTGCAATTATGGGCAATAAGGTTGCTGGAGTAGCATTCCAAAATCTTTCAGGAGCTGAGAATATAGGGTATGTCTTTCATTTTCTCCGAATTAATAAATATGGCGTTCGAAACAGCAGATTCTTGAATCTCATAGATTTCAATGAAAATTACATGATAAAGTGCATAATCTTTAAATTGTCATGGAGCAGTGTATATTTGTTTGTCTGATCAAACATAAATGTTTCATACTAGACTACTTTCTTTTTCATATTGGATGTTGCAGTTACATTATACCTGTACCTGTAATAAAGCATTTTATATATGGTGTAGAAGAAAAAGGAAAGTATATTGGATTTTGCTCTCTGGGTTTGTCGTGCCAGCCGACTGAGAATGTTCACCTCAGAAACCATTTTGGCATGCAGCCTGACATGACAGGGGTGCTAGTAAGCAAAATTAACCCACTTTCAGATGCATACAATGTTTTGAAGAAAGATGATATTATACTTTCATTTGATGGTGTGCCTATAGCTAATGACGGTACAGGTGTGTTATTTTCTTCTGGATTTGCATTTAAACAATTTCACTGTGTAGATAAACCTTTGAGAAGGATAAACATGACAATAATTACTTCATTCATATGAAACAAGTTAATAGCCATCGCATGACATATATGCTGCAGTTCCATTCCGAAATAGAGAGCGGATAACATTTGATCACTTGGTGTCTATGAAGCAGCCGAATGAAAATGCAGTAATCAAAGTTTTGCGTGATGGGAAAGAACTTGAGCTTAATATCATTCTCCGACCCGTAAGTTACTGTATATATTATCTGTTTTTGTCAATAAGTCTCCTTTTCGAGGACACTTACTTTATAATCTAACTTAATTCTCCATTCAGAATTTTGTCACTTAATTAAATTTAACTACTATTAGTTGTGATGGAAATATATTGCTGTTAATATTTCAGCTCCAACCATTAGTTCCAGTTCATCAGTTTGATAAACTTCCAAGTTATTACATTTTTGCTGGTCTGGTATTTGTTCCACTCACTCAACCATACCTTCACGAGTACGGAGAGGACTGGTATAATACATCGCCTCGTCGTTTGTGTGAACGAGCCCTCAGGGAATTGCCCAAGAAAGCAAATCAACAACTTGTGATCCTATCCCAGGTTAGCATCTTTTTAACTCAACTGCACATTCTTCGTTTTAGTTGATTTCTGCATACGAAATTCAATGTTTGATCTGGGAATTGCTTATATCTTACTTGTTTTTAAGGTTCTTATGGACGATATCAATGCTGGATATGAGCGTCTTGCAGAACTACAGGTGCCAATTTATTTATGTTTATATATTCATTGACTAAACAGAATAATGTTTTGGACCATTTATTACAAGTTAAGATTGTTTGCATGAACGGAACTTTCTTCACTGAATACTTGTTTTGATGTATGATTCTCATTCCCAGGTTTTGAAGGTTAATGGAACAGAGATTGACAACCTAGAACATTTATGTCAACTTGTGGAAAACTGTAGCACAGAGAGTGTGCGATTTGATTTGGAAGATGATCGCGTCATTGCCTTGAACTATGAAGTCGCAAAAGTTGCCACTTCTAGAATTTTGATGCGTCACAGAATACCTTCAGCAAAGTCTGTTGACCTTATTGATACACAAAACAGTTCACAATCTGAAGTAGCTTCCCAATGTTGAGAGACTAACAAATATTATTCATTTAGGTATCATTGCAAGGATCAGATTGATATTGACTTGACATTATCAAAAACAATTGCAGAGAATTTTCATTTGTGCTAATATGATTATATGAATTTCTAGCCCCATTACCACAACAGGGTGTTTGCTCTCTTTAATATATGCCACTGCAATTGTTCACGAAACCATGAGGAATAGTCACTAAAGCAAAACAAAACCAATCCCAACCCTTGAACCTTGACAAGGTAGTTGCGTGATTGGCAAGGTAAAATACCTATTTTACTATTTACATGAAACCAAACCAAATAATAACTAACACCAGAATTATAAAATACAAAAAAAAGTTGCAAACGGCAAGGGGTCATGTCATTTAAATATGATATCAGGTTTCTAATGAATATAAAGTTTTCAAAATTCAATCCAAAACTGGAAAATTACGGTAAAAATATTATAACGCTAGATTGGGGACACATTTAGAGAAACCAATGGCAAAGTAGTCGACATCAATAACAATATAACATACGACAATGACAATGCTCCTAAGAATGCTTCATAATACAATGTATCGCTACGCTATATCTAACAACTTGAATATGTAAACTCCATGGGAAAGAAAAATAACAAATTTTCAAATCTGTTGCAACGTCTCAATTTCAACCAATACCTAAAATTGCAAAAATTTTGAACACTTCCATTTTGCTTTCTATTCATGTCCCTTTTTTATTTAATGGATCAAATGTGCATTATCAAGAGAGCATAATACAACACGTCAATATTTTCTAACAGATGCAATCATTCTAGTAAAGTCGGCAGTAAAAGGCTTGGACCACTCTACAAAAGACATTAAGCTTAAGCCACGTTACTAACAAATACAACAGCTGTAATTGGAAGATGCAGAGAAGCCGAAGAGTGACTCAATTCTAGAAACAATTACAAGACTACAATGTGTTAATCCAATCGAGGTAAACAATGATTCCTAGTTTAATTAATAAATACTTGGCAAAACCTCTTGCCTAGGCTCACTACGAGATAGCTCTCTCAGAAGCTCACTAACTGAGATTCCACTTCTGGCCAGACGATATGATGCTAACAGAAAAATAAGTACATACAATATTCGAAAACCACCAGTTTGAACTTGGAACGTTAGGTGTACAATACACTTTAATTAATAGATGAAAATATCCAAAATAACTATACCAAGCAAAGTGACAATATTTGCATCTTTTCCAGCATATAAAATTGTACGTAATAAACAAATCACAAAGTACAGAAAACTGCATAGTTCATCCTTCATGGTCCAATCTTGCAAATTCAAAGAAGTAAGAACACCATTGCTATAAACTACAAGTACACCTATTAAAAAAATGTAATTTGTGTGTCTTCTGTCAAGAGAAAAACAAAAATGTTGAAAGAATTTAGCAGCAAGAAACATAAATCTGCACAGCTAACCAAATTACAGCAAAGATGAATTCAAGATATGATTCATTTGGCCTATCTCCTTTCAATATGGATAGCTTTCATGAGTAACAGTGCATCTCCTTCCACTCCAGTGAAAGCAATTATGCATTTTTTATTGCTTGTATTTGACATTTAAATAAACTACTTATTTGAAAAACGAATCACAGTGATACACTATAAATGCTTGAGCATGTGCTTGGACTTTGGATGAACTGGAACGTTTCCCTTTAGGAGTTTAATAAAATGAAAGGAAGAATATGAAAGCCAATCAGGTAATCTTCCAAATTTTCAAATTAACTTTTCTATACTCTCTTCTCTTCCCTTATGTTTTCCATCCAAAGGTCTGCTTGGATGTTTGATGTGAAGGAAGGAAAAAGAACAGATTTCCAGAAAGCCTTACTCAATTTAAGTTCTATTATAAAGAGAGCAAATATAATTCGTTGTTAACATTATACTTTCCTTTTCCATATCCAAAAAATGGAAGGAAACAGAAACAAGTATTTAACTCCCATTCTTTTTTTCTTCATTCCATACTCTTCCTTTATAACTTATTCCCTTCCCATTCCCCTTCCCTCCCTGTACTGAAAACACAGGCCATGAGGAACGCCTCTGCTCACAGTTTATATTGCTACGGTATCACAATCACAACAGCAGGATGTCAAAAGCACCCACGGAAGCATAATATCATCAAGAAGAAAGTTACAACTTTAAGATCAGATTAAACAAGAAACACCCTCCTAAAAGCCACAACCAAAGCCATCCCCTACACAACTGATAACAGAAAATACCAGCAAAATGATGAAGAGCTAGAATATGATATGCTATCGATCAATAAGTCGATCCTATCACGTTATTGATTCTACCCAACGCCTACAACGGTTCCTGCTTATAACAAAACTATTCTAACTAATAGCATTTTTCAAGAAAAATTGAGCCAAAAGCATTGGTCAAAACACAACCTCATGGCTAACAACTTTAAGCATATATAACAATTACAAGAAAAAGAACAAGAAGAAGTTAATGGAAGCTGAATTACACACATACAGCACCTTACTGCACAAAAGGAGCCATGTCATTATTTACTTAATAATCATAATAATAACAACAACAATAAAAATGAGATTGGGAGAAAAATAGAACCGTATTATCATATCAGCCTACAGTTTCATCCATTATCATCATCATCAACAACAACAACAGCAACCGAGAGTGTGATGAAGTTAATATAAGACAGTAGTTCAAGAAAAAGCTAAACATACTCAAATTCATCTTCCCTGAGGTGCGCGAAGAACTTCACCTTGCCACGTCCTTCAATCTCCGTAACAAACTCAACCTTATAAGGCAAGTTAGCAGAGATTCGCTTCCCGTTCCATAACCCTACGTACTGCTTGATCTGACCTTCCATTCCGTCGAGATCGATCTCCGGAGCCTTGGGAACATGATAGACCTTGAGCGGCGATTTCACCCTAACGCGAGCACCGACCTTGCTGAGCTTGGAAGAATCTTGCTCGTCTTCGTCTTGTTGAGAGGAGACTTGGACGGCGACCTCGCACCTGAGGAGGCCGGTTCGGGGACGGCGCGTGGGGGTTGGGAGTGAGAGGGCGCGTGAGGATTGAGGGAGAGAGAGGGGATTCTTGGGGAGAATCATCCATGAGGAAGTGCAGTTAGGGGAGACGCTGACGGAGGAAGAAGGCGAACACGCCCTCGTTAGGTAACTGCTATTGCTGCTGATGCTCATTTTCATGTTCATGTTGATGTTTTCTTTTCTCAATTCAATGCTTAAGCTACCCTTTCGTTATTGCCGTGTCTTCTTATTTTTGTTTTCTCTGTGGTGGTTAATTTATGGTGAATATTGTATTCATATTTTTTAGTATATAGATGCTACAAATTGACTTCTGCATAAATGTATACAGCATAGGATTTAATTTTGATATTATGAACGTATAAAAGATTTTAAACAATTATCCAATTAGATTTATATGATTTTAGAAATAGTTTAAGAACAATGTTACGGAACAACATTAGAAAGCCCATTAGAAAGCTATTAATTAACTTATCATTCAAATTTTATATAAGTTATCATTCATAATTTATATTGATTCTCTATTGGAAGTACTTAAAATATAATCGTGTGTAGGTGTTATATTTTATCTGATGATCAAATGTATATCATTATCAACTCACTAATTAGAATTATACAAAACATTTGTGTAGCAAATTCCTTTGTATTTCTTCTGTCCAAGAATAAAAGAGGATGTGGGATTCGCACGTGGCAATGATGGAGATATTGGATAATTTTCTGATTCTGCTTTTAACTCAACCACACACTCACCAAAATACCAAAATTTTGGTAGTGGATAATTTACGTGATAATAATAAATTAATAATAAACGTAATCTTCTATGAAAAAAAAAATTACAGTAATCTACTAATCTTAGTTACGTTTTCAGTATATCATCATAGTATAGTCTTTGGAAGGGGACACGTGAGTGATTTTGCAACACATCTCCAATATCCATTATCCGTTAGTTTGTCTATATCTATATATAGAAGTGATATTCTCCTAAACTCATGGTCTTTTGTCCTCATTATATTTTCCGAGATTTTCTTTGCTACGTATTGTTGTTCTTATCATACACGCTTGATTCTTTCCCTTGATATTTCTGGTTTGACAGAAAATGCTAGATTCTATTATGAATTTATGATTGGGAATTTCTTTTATTAGTCACTACTTGAGGCAATTAAAATTCATTATTGTCTACTGTGATTTCCAGCCAACTGAAATTCATAGTCAATTGAGTCTGCTAGTTCAATACACATGAATAAAAATTTGACCTAACTAGTCACTTGGTCCTTGTAACTGTCGATTTGAGACCAACGACAATTGCCCTCAAGTTACACTTTCCAGTGGACTACCCTTCACACAATCTACCACTTTTTCTATTCCCATTTTCTAATTGTCAATTGAATGGTGTTAGTGTATTACCATTTTGGTAGGTTTAACTACTCCATTGCTCTACAACCATGTACTGAAGCTGGATTTGGAGAACTACAGTCTACAAGATTTAGTGTAAACTTGAAATGTAGATACAATACAACTTTACATCAGATAATCAGAGATGGTGAACACGAGAATCAATGGATCAAACTAAGTGGAGAAAAGGGGAAGAAATGCAATACATTCAGCGGGTTGTTGCAAGTAATGCACAAATGTGTTGTTTTTCTTTTTACGGAGGACAAAAATAAGGAAGACAGATATGCAAGCAACAACAGATACATATAACCGAAACAAAAATTTACAAAAAGCCTCAGCTGTTACAGCAAAGATAGGGAATTTCACATCGACAAATTGGGTATCTGGACTTATATATTTGACAAAAGTACATGAGCTTCTTTCCAGAACCCATCAAAAAAATTGAAAATAACTCACTGTTATCGTATACGAGAACGGCCAATTAGCCTGCACTGTTCAGGAAGCATAGTAGAAATTACTTGTCCATTGAGAGGAAAAAGCTCACCATCAATACCACATCCATTATGAGTGTGCTTCCCAGACTTTATCCTCACAGACTTTACCTGCATCCAAACAGACATTCATACAATGAACAAATACCAATAAAAACCAAGACACTAAGACAAGCCAGACACTAAAGAACCTAAGCAGATAAAGCCAACCAATAATACTTTATAACAAAGTTCAAAACTAATAGAAATTGTTGATTTTGGTATTCTAAATTAGATAGACAAAGGTAGACAAAGATTGGAATATGGTAACATCATTTAAAGGCAACTCTACCAGTAGATCATCACAATAATATGCACATTGTAAGAACTAATAATGTGTATAATACAGTCTAAACACATTTTGATTTTAAAAAAATATCAGTGTTTTTACCTTTACATATTCAACATATGGCAAGGAAAGGTGTCGACCCATTTGCAGAAGTATGAAAAATCTCAATAGCCGTATCCTTCCAACCCCATGAACCAAGAGCATATCTAGTGTGTTGTCATCAAACTCAGCTTTAGGAGCAACCACCTGTGAGCTTTGAACAGTTCTACATGCATGATTGCAAACCAGAATGCCAAGGAAGTGTCCCTTAGAGACAACCCATTTGTCTCCAAAACGAGGCACAACCTCCTTTGTGGGTCCTACTTCTGTATCATCTGGAGGCCCTGGCAACTCAATTGGGTTTTCTACATCCCAATTAGCATCGGGATCCCACTTTGGTTCAGCATCCCAGATAGGACCTGGATCAGAAAGTGTTGATGATATATCCTCTCTATCATTTACCCCACTGTTGGCCCATCTAGAGGTATCATGTGTTGTGGTCAATCCAGTCCATTTATCATTCCTTGACTTAGACCTGGTTCTAGGCCAGTTTGGAGTTGTTGACAGAGGCAGCTGAGGATGAATAACTTCGGGTTCTGATGTTACGTTTCCCCTTCCAGATGACAGACGTTTTGACTTTGGATCTATGCCACGCACCAATTCTGAAGGTTCAGTACTAGCATGAGTACTACTACAGGTATCTATGTCTCCACCAGACAGTCGATTTGGAGTCATTATCGAGTCAATACTTGAAAGACTAGATGCTCTAGGCAATCCATCCTTATTGGATCTGCCCATGACATCAGTATACAGATCTGCAATATCAACTACTTCGCATTCACCAGAAAGCTTTCCATCTCTCTCAGTTTTCGATGCTGGAAGATATTCAACTTCATAGCTGTACCGTGGTAAGCATAGGAACTTGAGGAATCCAGCAACAAAATACCGCAGTGGGCCAAAGCGCTGCTGATACTTTTCAGAAAGTTCCAACACTGCAACATAAAAAAATACATAAGCACATAAAGCAGAAAAGTGGGCTTTACTAATTGTGTCAGACAACGATCAACTGTCTAGTGTCTACAATAGTTAAAAAAATTGACTGCTTTCGGAGAACTTTTATTTGCTTTTCTTTTCTTCTCCCCCTTTTCTCTCTCTCTCTCTCTTCCCCCGCCTTAACCAGCTGGCCATTACAAAATTTAACCTTTATCCGTCTTCCTGGAACCTGGTTTCTTCACTCCCCACCCCCAAGGCCCCAATTCATACACCTACATTTTGATTAACAACCAGGATTGATCATGTGTACTGTATATATTAGCACAAGGCAGGTCAAACATGTCATTGACCATGCCTCGAGCCCAAACAGCTCTTGCATCAAGGGCCGATCTTTAATATATAAATCATTCATGAACTTCAACCAAATAGCTTAAGGTTTTGGAAAGTTGGATCTCAATACAAGTCATATAAACATAGAGGTAATTATGGCCACAAACTATAAAAGAAACATGTTTCGGAAAATATGGACCCACAAAAAGGTAACACAAACTTCAGCCATCAACCTATGTTACACTAAAACTTCAGTCGTCACCAATAAGACGTGGATTCTCAAACAATAATTATGCAAAGTAGGAAGTTTTATAAATGGCATTGACTTACCATCACTAACAAAACCATAGTACGAAACTGTCAACCCATAATGAATCTTATGACTCTGAATCCATTCGACAGCAAAAACATCTGTAGCAGTAAGGCCCCCCTAAAGCAAGAAAATGGAATGAACATTAACTGCAATGATACATGGACTATTAAATACATCAAGAACGCTATAACATTGTTGACATTGAAAATACACATTTCACTTAGATCCAAAATGGTCACAGGACACTACACGCTCCCCATCTCCACTTTAAGGAAATGAATGTTGTCAACTTTAAATGAGCTATGAATTTACATCACATATCCCATTTCCAGTACTCTTGCTTTCCTATCTAACTATTGAGAATATTATTCTGCAACATGATAACGCTAAAATGGATCAATCTTAAAGAAAAAATAGCAGCACATCATAACACATAGTGAAGGACGATAATATACAAAGAAAATATGGCCAAAGTCCAAACATGGATACACGTTTCAGTTATCAATGTCTATTTATCTATTCCCAACAGTAATAGTTGAATTAGTTTTACACCCATCCATTATTTGAGAGAAGGAAAAGAAAGAATGCTACCTTTACAATGGCCATTGCTGCAGATACTGGATCTCTGACACCAAGAACAGTCCATACCAGAGAGTTGTCAGAACCGGCTGGTATAATTCCAATGGGTATTGATATCCCTTCCTTTTGATTGTCTCTACAAAGGAGACCATTGAGAACCTACAAAATCAACCACAATATATAAATAAATAGCATATATATTCACGACATGTGCATATATTTGTGTTCCCATAACTATGAAAGAGAAGTACAATTTCTGCAATTAGCAGAGACTGAAAATCCTTGTTTAAAAAACTTAATGGTTTATGAAAGGAAGTTTCATGATAATACATAGTACAGATCATTTTTTAAATGATTTCTATATATTCATCAGTAACTGGTGAAACTCTAATGAAAGAAACATTTTTTGTTATGAAAAAGGTTAGGTAAAAGTAGGTAGTTATAATGTTTAGTATATAGCAGTGATGGGTGTCTAGTCGTGTCAGTAAAATTTCTTAATATCCTCTTGATCTTATAATTCTTGAGAATTCTTCAATTAACACCAGCGACAATAAAAATTTGTTGTGTACTTCAAACCAAAAAATAATAATAATAATAATAATAATAATAATAATAAATAATTTATAATTTTTCTTCTAGGGTAATGATATTGCCTTTCCTATTTTTTATATTTCCACTCAACGCATTGATTTTTTACATTGTATGTTTGCATGAATTTGTTTTATTAAAAAAAAGGAATGGCAACATCTACTCCCTTTCTTCGCAACATAGTTGGCAGAGTACAAAAGGGGAAGAAACTCTTGTATGATCCAATGTTGATAGAAGAGAAAAGTACATATATGAGAGATTAGGGGAAAATCACTAAGAGAATTGTTGGGGGGAAAAAAACATGCCTCTTGGATGCATGATTATCAGTGTGTTTTCTTTTCAAAGCCATACTAGACTCCACTGATCTGATATATCAGCTCAGAGAGAGGGGAGACACATCTCAGTTTCCCCATGCTGGCTGTTACTATCAAGAGAATTATAACTCTACCATTAGATATATTGAAATATAAAAGTGCTATTAGAACTGGAATGAACAAGGAAGATTACCAAGTGTCTTCAATCAGTCCTAGATAGCTTACAATCTAGTCATAGACAATGTTCAAAAGGCTTTTAATAGGAAAAACAGGCAATAAACACAAAGCAGATACTAATTCCATCAAACAAACCAGTAAATCATCAAAATAGCCTGCTGACCTCATTGATTATCCCATCACCACCAACACATATTATTCCTGAAAGAAACACCAATTTCAAGAACAGACCAGATTTAAAAAAAGTATCCACAAAGGTGTTAAAGGAAACTATAATCATGGTTTAAACTATAGAGTAAAGAAGACTGTACCGTCAGGGCAAGTACTGATGTCCACGGTTGATGCAAGCTTTTTAGCATGACCAGCATGCGTTGTATTGACTACCTCCAATCTAAACCCAGCAAGCTGTCACAGAACATGCCGAACATAATAAGTAGGAAATCATACATGCCACATTGTCCCATTGCATGTTATATATAAAATAATGCACACATTTCAACCATATTGACTTAAGTATTCCAACCAAAACGGATGCTAAATAATAATGATTCGAGAGAGTAATAAATTGATAGATCAATGAAAAACTACATAAAATTTAGATAATAATATTATTGTTGGTCTCACAGGATACTCTAGTGTTTTATGTAGTAACCTTCGAAACTTTATTTCTAAATTTGGCATCACATACCATGATAAACATAAGTGCACAAACAAGCCTATGCAGCTTAAACAATCAAAGACAGAGTATGTCAC
>JASCZI010090629.1:31414-44567 GCA_036250425.1 Stylosanthes scabra | reverse complement strand
TAATGTATTTAGAGGGCTGTTTGTAAAGTATGTATAATAAAGTAACAAAAGCAAAAATCAACTGAAAATAAACTAAAAATTATATATATATATATATATATATATAAAAGAAAATTCAACTAAAATATAAAATAATAAAAGCAGATAAAAAAAGTGTAATAAAGAGTCACCTCTAAACAAATTAGTATATCATAATATTCTTAGTAAATAAATGGTAAGTAATAAAAAAAATAACAATACTAAGTAGCCAATAAAAATTCAGTCAACATCAACCAATAACTTAAATTAGATGTTTTATTTTTTTAGGTTTCAAATATTCTGTTTCTAAAAAAATATAAAGTTAATTGATTGTTACTTTAGGTTTCAGATAATTCTATAATTTTTATTGTGGATGTTCTATTTTTTTATTGATTGATTTATTAATTTAAAAATTATTGATTACTCCTAATTTTTGTTAAAAGAAATTACAGAACATAAACACTTTAAAAATTAGTTGTTAAGGGAAGAATTACTCTTTTTAACTATTACAATATCAAACATTTTAAGCACGCAATTCAATTCGATTAGGGATTTTAGAATACCTTAAGACTCTAACAATACATAGACCTTTATTTTTGTACGTACCACCAACAATCTTAACTCTAATACCGTTACGTTGTTTCTAAAGAAAGTTATAAAAATAAAAAAAAAAAAAAAAAACCTTAAAAGTTAATTATTATGTGAAAAAAGTCCATTCTATTTAAATATAATATCAATTATCAAACATTTTATATTATTTGACATGAAACTTTAAAGTTTAAACACCTCATAATATTATAAGTTCGTGACAATTAACATGCTAGTTACTTAATATGCAACTACTTCTCTTCAACAAACACCTCTTAATATATATGCAACAACTTCTTTTTATTTTTCATGGTTTTCATCCGCCTAACCGAACAAGAATTATATAAAATTTGTTGTTTGTCAATAAATTGTTATATAAAGTGGAATGAGAACACTCGACACTTATTTAATGAACTAGTCCAACCTAATAAGTTGGTTTCTCTAGATCTTCAATATAGTTAGTTTAATAATTTGTCATCTATTTTCATGTAATTATATTATTGAAAAATTATACGGTATATCATAAAAATCACGGCATATCGATATTCTACCGCTTTTAATCGTTAATCTTATTGATTTTAGTTATAAAATAAATTAATATATAATTATGATCAATTATGTCACGAAAAACCGCGATTTTCGCGGTATACCGGATATCTTCCTATATTAAACTCTCAGTAATCAATTGTTCCCAAATGCACTTTACCTCACAAAAATGTCCTTGTATATTCTATGACTCAATTTTAATTTGCTGTGTCTAAATTAAAGTCTAAACTGACAAAATCATTGAATAGCAAATATTCTTTTATTGATAAAAAGTGCATGAGATATAGAGTCATGTTACTTGGAAGATGATTGGTATATATAGCTGATGCAAAGGGGAATTTATACACAATAATATCAATATGGCATCCACACGATCACACATGCTTCAATCATTATTCATTAGACAGACAGATTCTCCATCAACATCACAACCTCAATATAATAATTTTTGAAGTTTTAGGTCAGGGCATGTCCTACCTCTTAGGATGAAAATGAAACTACTGATCAAGCAGCCATATCCCTTTATAACCAATAAAGGATGATCATTTCCTACAAGTTTTTTTTTTTTTTTCAGAAAATATAACTTCATTCAAATAAAATCATAACGGCATTTATAAATAACATAGAAAAAACCATTTTATATTGAAAGAAGAACATAAAAATCCTAAAGGTTGAAACTATAATTTGAGAGGAGGCGCAACATTCGATTTCAAGAATCTTTATCGGTAGAAATAGGGATACAAAGTCCCTCTTGTTTCTTTGATGAACACAAACGTGCTGCCATCCATTAGGATCCATCTTCTTCTCCATATAAAAGTGAATATTTCCCAACTCTGAAATTTTGAACGAAATTATATCCCCATGATGTTTCTCTCCTAGATCCAAAAGAAACAGAACGATAAAAACACCAGCAGCCACAAAGGGACTCACAAAGCACCACAAAAGGGAAAGAAAAACCACCACAAAATGGGTTATTTCAGATCCAGATCTGAGGGATCTCCTCGGATCTGGATCTCCACCAAACCAGAAAAATAACATATGAAAAAAGAAACCAGCACAACAACATAAAGAAAGAGAGACTTAGTTAAGAAAGGAAGAAGAGGAGAGAGACCAGAAAAAAGAGAGAGAGGGGGGTTGGTAGGGAAGGGAGGACAGAGAGACAGGGGAAGGGAAGAAGACTAAGAGGAGAAGGAGAAAGAGAAGGGGAAAAGGGGATATAGGAGGATGGAGGAAGGAGGGCCACCGCCAAGTTGAGGAGCGGCGGCCCTCAAAACGGTGCTTCTGTGCTTCTATGTTGTGGAGAGAGAAGGTTGGTAAAGAGAGAGTTTCATTTTAATTTGCAGTTAGGTAAAAAAAATTTTCCTACAAGTATAGTTGAATCATAAATAATTAGGCTTTTTGATTCAGTGAATTTTGGTATTTTACTTCGAGAAAAAAATGGTTTTTACCAACAAAATTTTGGTAATAACAACATAGGTTATAATAGCGGCAATAGTGATTTATTGCCACTAAAAACAGCATAGATTTCATTCTTTCAAAAATAACATACCCGAAGTGAAACCTTAATTAACATGTTTAATTAGTTTCTTTCTCACAAAGTTAAATTATAATTAGTTAATTAAACAATTTAAAATAGCCCTAAGCTCCTAGTTTCTCTGCTTTTCATACTGTTCTCACTGCTTTCGTTCCCTCCAATGTCCCTATCAGTGCAAAATTTTGTAAACCTTGTTATAGGGGAAGAATAAACAAAAATACATTATATGAAAGTTATCCCCTTCTGCATATATGCTGTCACCAAGGTTTCAATTTGGGACTAGACATTTAAGTAATTTAAGCCATTTACCACTTGTGCTAAGGGATGTGATTTACACCGATGGGAAAATAATATATATAGTGTGTTAATTATTGAATCAATTTTTAGGTTTTCTCCCAATTTTAGAATGAAAAAAAAGGTCCTAACATGCATGTATGTAAAGTATCCCAAACCCTAATAACTACGTAATTCCAGAATTTCCATATAAACCTTATCTTCATTCCAACTTTGAAGATTTGAATAAAAGTATTTATCGGTTGACATTGTGACTCATCAATCATTGATGCTATATTTCATCTACTCTACCACATAAATCATTTATTTTATTTTAACTAGCCCATTATTATATCCATTGCTTAATAATTAACTAATTACTTTATTAACCATGAAAAAAACCAGATCTTTTGGTGGGGTTAATAATTGATTTTACAGTAGTGATTAGTGAAGTGACAAAATCAACTAGAAATCATATTACGAGATACCATTTTAAGTTTTTTTGTTTTTACTGAAGATTACCATTTTAATTTTTAAGTTTGAGTTGTATCCAAATTTAAAAAGCCCGGTATGTCGGAAAGAAAAAGTCCATTTTTACCATTTTCATGAAATATAAGCTTTTATTTTAAGATTAATTATAATTTCTCATTTACTTTTTATTATATATTCTCGTTTTTCTTTAATTATTTTTCGGTAATTAATTAACATGAAAGAAAAATGTGTATGTATATAAAAAAATTTTCACTTAAAAATATATATTTTCTACTCAATTTTGCAATGACCAAACTAGTTGCAAGGGAGTCAACTAAAATCTTATTGTTTCAAAGTTCAAACACATTAAATTCGTTGTTTACTACTCATGTCCACGTGTTAGTGATTTTAATTCTTGATTATAGTGAAGATCCACATGTTACTATGTTCGGGTTTGTAATAAGTATATAATTTTGTAAGATTGATTACCCTAGTTGTTTTAAATTTGAAGTTTGGACACCAAAAAAATTTGAAGTTTCCAACGCCTATTATACCGTTGTTTCGATGATGTTTAAAGATCAATTTGACCTTGGTTTCATTATATCTTTTGATTAAATTAACGATAAAAATAATAAGTTGGCATATAGCTTTATTCACTCTAATCATTATGACTCCGAAATGAATGATTATTAAAGAAATAAAAGGAGAAATTAAAAAAGGTGAGCAGAAAGGTGAAGAAGAGAGAGTCCGGAAGAAGCAAAGGGGTTATGGTGCTCTTTTCAATTTTGATTTGCTTAGGGAGGGAACAGAGTGCGTTAAAGGCAACAGCACCAGAACAAAAAGGTAAGGTGCCCACAAATAAAGGATTTTTTAAAAAAATAAATAAATAAAATACCAAATTTATAAAAATAGGCACGTTTTCAAAAAATTACATTTTTAGGTGCTTTTTCCGTATCTCAGGTTCTGTAAATCCGGAATACACTAAACACGTATCTCGGATTTTGCACTCAAAATAAATTTTGCACTATTTCCGGGCTCTCTGAGCCCGAGATACACTAATTCCATGCTAATGTGCTTAGAGGCAGTACCGCCGCTAACTACTATTTACCAGCGAATACAGCGGCGGTTCCAAATGACACTGCCAAATTGTTTACGTTTAGCGGCAGTTTGATGATCAACCGCCGCTAAACCCAGATTTTGTTACCCTTTTGCGGCGGTTTTCTTACCAACCGCCGCTAAATCTGAAAGTGCCTGTCAAGTAGCGGCGGTTTGCATGTCAACCGCCGTTAACATAAATTTCAACTGTATAACTGCCACTAAACCCGAAATATCAAAACCAATCGCCGCTAAACATAACTATTTTAAAAATTTGATCAACAAATATTTATTCAAATGTCATTTGCAACATTATGAACATATACACAGGTTAATTTTTTTTTTTACATATTTAACTAAATAATTAAAATATTCTTAAGTTTATAACATAGTACAAGACGTCGATATAAGTATAAAACAAATAAAAAACACATTTAATATTAATTTTTATTCATTAAATGAAGTTCAATAAACATAAATTATAGACTAAAAAAGTAAATAAACTAATCCTTATAAAATTCTATTTCTTGTCCAATTATTCGAGACTGCGAACATGACCATCCAAACACGTCAAATGAGTTTTTGTATCAAATCTAAATAGAACAGGTGTACCGTACATCATCTACTAGTTGCGCTCGAAAGTGTCATATTCACTCGGTGAAAAAATCTCTGTGAGAAATCTAAAATTGTCACGTTTCATAGGATCTGATATGTCATGTCCATACCATGGTTTTTTTTTATTAAGATCAAAGTTCCTATGTGCAATGCTTGGCTCATCTGTCACATGTTATCTTTCCACATCATCACCTTCTTTTTCTTGATAATGATTGGCCTCGAAGGGCCTTCTAACGTCAGTTCCAAAGGAGGTATTTTCCCAATATTGCCTTTGTCCGTCAGTTATTGCGCCACCCAGATTATCTTCTGCTGATCCTAAAAATAGAAACATTTTGGTTGAGTTAGTCATCGTTATTACTCATATAGCTTAATAATGTGTTATAAAATGTTCCTTTGTCATGTTATGACTTACTTTTCGTATGAACCCAAATAATTGTCATACACCTTATCAAGTAGTTAAAACATAAAACCCAAAAAAGTCTTACCTGTGTTCTAATGCCAAAGTACATAAAACCCAGCAATTTTTGTTTCTACAATGTTCATTTCCTCTTTAGATGCAATATCAAGCTCCACAATCTGGTTGTTTTTAAAACACGTCTACATTTTAAAACAAACCCTTCAAGGTCCATTAGATAGAGCAAATCAACGATAAAAAGTAATGAATTGATATAAATGAGGGTATCCACCTTTAATTCAGTGTGTATCTCTCTAGAGCTCTTATCATAAGGAGATGTAACAAATCGATACCCAAACTTCTCCTCGTATTTTGGTTCCCATTCATGTAGCTCCTACAATTTTCAAACCTAGAGTTAAGCAATAATTTCGTAAACCAAGATACTTAGATGGAAAATTTGATAATATAACAAACATTTATAAGATGATATGGCTTGGATAAATCTGCACGTTTGTTTCATTTGCATCTGCCAAATACAGGTCAAAACAATCCTTTGATGATAAAGCCTCAACCCAACACGAGACATCTAGCTAGCTCAAAAATACATCTCGAGCAACAATGATTGCATGGTCTAACGATTTGAATGGAGAAGCGGAAACCATGTCCGAAATAAATTTTTGGCATGAACAACATTCTAAATAATGCTCGTAGTTCATTTTCCCTGTTACGAAAATCAAAACTTCCATAAAAAAGTCTTAACAAGAAAAGCAGGGGAAAAAAACACACGAGATATATATCATGCAAAGGGTTTGACATGTAGTCATTAAATAATGAAAGTAATGAAATTCCAACAACATAGACAATACATAAAATTTAATAACAAAAAATATCACCATAAAAACTAATATTTGAATAAGATCCTACAACATGAATAAAAAAGACCTAGTTATCTTCTTCCCTTGCCAACTGTAAATTTTCAATATCACCTCCGTGCGACAAGTTCAAGCCCGGTTCTGGAGTGAAACCAACACCAGCAAGTTCATTGTCTTCTCCCATGTCAAATAAGTCTCGTGGTTTCACGTGAACAACTACACTCCACTCTTTGTCAACCACATCGTCTTCATAGTAAATGAGTTGAGCTTCAGATGCTAAAATGTATGGTTCATCATCCTCCTTAATACCAGAGTGTATTAAGCGGGAAAAGTTCACACTGGTGAGCCCAAATGGTCTTTTTTAAGGCTTCAAGGGGTAGTGGTTTCTGCCCAAATGCACTTGAACAGTACTACATCAAACTGACAATGGTAATTCAGCTTAATTATGTTGATTATTTTCTCGTAATATGGGACACTACCGATCGCAACATTCTTGTCATGCTTGCTTGCATAACTTCTGGTATTGGACGAGACATATACTCCACTGTTTTGGGTTTTCACCTTCTCTTCCTTCGCTCTCTTCCTTCGCGACGGTTCTAAACTTATATCCATTGACATTGTATACTATAAATCGCCTTGCCTGAACCATTGGGCCTCTTGCAAGCCACTTCGGATCGTTTGAATTAATTATTTCAAGAAAAAAAACATAGCCGGGGTTTAGCGGCGGTTTCCAGAACCGCCACCAATCAAATCTGACTCAAGTGTGGTTATTGGTTTCGCGGCGGTTTTGAAACCGCCGCTAAATCGAATCTACTGCCAAAGAATAATCGTATTCTGCGGCGGTTTATGAGGCGACGGTAAATGATTTGCATTTGGCGGCGGCTATATCGGCGGCTAGACGGTAAATGATTTGCTGTAGACATTCAAGTTTTCACATTATTAATTATAATGAAAGTGAAAAGATTTTTTGTCTTGAGAATTGTTAAGGTAAATTTCGTTTTATTACGATTATTTTTTTTACTAGGTGAGTGTAACTTTTTCACCTCCACAAAAAATTGTCTTAACCACAAATAGTAGTTGTTACGGAAGAGGAGTTAACTTTTAAGGGTTTTTTACCATTTCTTTTTTTAAGATTTTAAGTTAAATTAATTCTTAAGAAGATAGAGGATAATAAATTTTGGAGGGGGGATTTTGATAGTATTTGAATTTTTTTCTTAAAGAATCCAAATTTTGAATATGATATTAACTATGTTTTTTTATGAACCAAAATATTTTAGAAGATATATTCTTAAGCAGACAACTATTATAGATTCAATATGAGAATTGAACTTTAATAGTAATCACTCATGTAGGTTGGTGTTTTGTATCCTTAATGAAATATATTATGTTTCTTTTTCTGTAGAGATTGTTCTTTGATCTCAAGTTTTTGAATTATGAATTGTTCCATTGTTCATTCCGCACCATATTTATCCTATACAAAAATTAGCATGTTATAATGAAAATATATAAGCGATAATAATCCAATCGAAAAAAAATGCCCTACAATTATTAGAGTTATCCTATACATTGTTCATTTCGTATCATATTTATCCTATAATAAACTATTAATTTAGTTTTAAAAATATTTTAATTTTAATATATTTTCAGTATAAAGATATTTTACACATACAATTAATTACGTAACTTTACGTCAGTAAAAATGACTTTCTTTTCATTGATTTTGTGATTGGTCATCTAAAACAACGGTGTAATTATACGACTATGTAAAATACTTTATACTGTCAATGCATCATAATTAAACTCTAAAAAATTACTACTAATAATTTGCCATATAATTAATAATTAACTATTAAAATTATCATTAAAATTTCATTTTACTGATAAAAATACCTTTAAATTTTCAAAATAACAAAGTGGTCTTTATTTTTTTGAAAGGTGACAAAAGATATATATTTGTTAATTAATTATTATAATGTTTACTATTAATAAATGAGTATTTTTTTTATAAGAAAAATGAAAATTCATGTCAACTTTAACGGTTGACTATATAATTAAAGTAGAAGGTTGGTTGTTTTTGACTGCATTTACTCCCCCCCAAAAAGCTAGGATCAAGAAAACTAAGGTAGAATAAAGTCCATGAAAGAGTATGGTATATGGCCCTATGATACAATTTGGGATGGTATAATATATGAATTAAAATTATTGAGAAATTAAAACCATTGTTTTGAAAAAAAATGAAACTTATGTTACACAAAAATAAATTTATATATATATATATATATATATATAAATGTAAGTCATTTTAAATATATATTTTATATTTCAAAATATATCAAGTTGATGGTTAGTTTTTTGTGTATATCTATTAAAAATAAATTTTAATTTTAAAATGTCATAAATGAATAACATATTTTTAAACATTATTGTATCATCAATTTATGTTTTTAACCATATTAAATATATATTAAAATTAATTATTACTATAATATATATTAATATAAAAATATATATAACCAATTTTAATAGTTAATTTCAGTGTATACGAAATATTTTTATAGAAATTATTCGTTCTAAAAATTTTAGAGTAAAGTAATTATTGGAATTCAATGTTAACGTTAATTTTAGATTTTTAGTGATTAACTATTTTGCCTTTTAGGTTACCTTTGTATAAGAAATTATACAAAGTGAAAAACATTTGTCTAAGAAAACGTGAAAAAAAAAAAAGAGAGAAGAAAACACGAAATAAGAAAAACGTGGAAGGTAGGTTTCAAGTATTTACCTAACGCATCCTCAAAATTCCGAAAATTACAGAAATTGACCCTTCCTGAGTCCTCTCCCTTCCGTTGTTCCCACTCTCAGGTTAATTTGAAACACAAAGCAAAACCATTAACTCCATCATTCATTACACTCTCACGCACACTTCGTGAAACACAAACGCCCTTCTTCTTCTTCTCTCTCTCAAACAGATCCCTCTGCCTCATCACTCAAATTCACCTCCATTGTTCACCGCCGCAAAACGACGCCGTTTCACTCACTCTCATATGCTTTGCTTCTTCCGCCACCTAAGAACTTAACCTTCTTTTTCCACGCTTATGCGCCACTCTCTGCTTCTCCAAGTTACATGTAACTTCTTCTTCTCTCTGCTTTCAACTCCAAGCAACAACTTCCCTCACCTTCTTCTTTCTTCACTTTCACTGTTCCTTGTTCCTTCACTTCTGATCTAATTTTATTTATTTTTGGAATATTTATCATTATTACTAAGTTGTGCATTTTTTTTTTCATTTTTGTGTGGTTTTTTTTTTGTCGGCAGCTGATTGTAGGCGAAGATCTGGAATGTTCTAGAAGCAAACTGCTGAGTTTGGATCTGTGTTTTTCTTTTTTCTCTCTCTCTCTCGAATGGTTCGAGTAGAGAGAATTTGTTAGGGTTTTCGATTTTCCCGTTAATCTCTGTTTGCTGCTTCGTGTGCTGCTACCGATGACTACCAAACGCGCCTACAAGCTGCGTATCCTGCAATGTGTTTATTTGATCTGTGAAATTTCAATTTCAGCTGCCTATGTTTTAGTAGAATATGCAATAGATCTCTGTGTGCTTGCATATCTAGCTGCATTGTTGTGTTTATGGTTTTGTATTTGCGGGTTGTGGTGGGGTCCTTGACTAGTTTTGTGCAGAGGAATTTGTGGCGCATGCTTCCACTGTGAACTGTCTTAAAATTGGGAGGAAATCGTCTAGGGTTCTTGTTACTGGTGGTGAAGATCACAAGGTCAATCTTTGGGCTATTGGCAAACCTAATGCTATACTGGTTTGTTCTACTCTTGCTTACTCTTTTTCATTTTTTTTTTTGGATGTATTCTTATTCTTATCAACTTAATAGAAAATGTGGGATATTTGTTTTATCTGCTTTTTAGTGAGAGCTGTTCCTTTTTGGCATTTTTGCAGAGTTTGTCAGGGCATACTAGTGGGATAGATTCTGTTAGCTTTGATTCCTCTGAAGTGTTGGTAGCTGCTGGAGCTGCGAGTGGCACTATAAAACTTTGGGACTTGGAGGAGGCAAAGAGTATGTTGTTGCTTGCTCATTTTCTTTAGCAATATGAAAACTGAGATGAAAATAGATCTAAGTAGTCTCATAAAACATATAGATTATATTCACTTTTAAAATATGTAGTCATACTGGCAAACTGATCATTTGGATTGTGATGTTTCTTTCGTAGTTGTTCGTACTCTTACTGGTCATAGGTCCAATTGTACATCGGTGGACTTCCATCCTTTTGGAGAGTTCTTCGCATCTGGTTCTCTAGACACTAATCTTAAGATATGGGACATCAGAAAGAAGGGTTGCATCCATACTTACAAGGGCCACACACGAGGTGTAAATGCAATTAGGTTTACTCCAGATGGACGATGGGTTGTTTCAGGGGGAGAGGACCACACTGTGAAGGTTAGAGTTGCTTTCCCTTTTCAGCGAATTGATATCATCAATTTCACACAAAGGTTGTTATTTGTTATGATCAATTAATTAAAGACTAAACTATCTATTTAATCCCTTAAAATATATGTAATATTAGTTTGGTCTTGAATATTTTTCTATATCAATTTAGTTCCAGAGCCGATCTTGTGTTTATATATTTCATACTAAACTGATATAAAAAATGTTTCAGAGACTAAACCAATTGCACTTGTAAGTTCTAGGGAGTAAAGTAGCCTAAAAATTCTTTTAAGGACCCTATTGATGTCGCATGTATATTTGAGGGACCACAATGTTGTATTTGTTGCTGATTGAGTGGACACATTAAAGCAAGGCAGAAAATAACATGTCTGATATAAATGTTTGGTGCTTGAGAAACCTTTTTATAGATTAATATTGCATTGGATGAGTGGACACATTATATATGAATTATGATTAGGAATGAAAACATGGCGAGAAAGTTGGGTTTGCACTTATTGTGGAAAATATGGTACAAATACGCCTCTGGTGGTTTGTTCATGTTAGAGAATACGTATAATATAATGTATGCACATGAAGAAGAGATTAGATAGGAACCCAAAATAGAAGGGGTGGCTAAGACAAAACCATTAAGATTAAGAAACACCTAGATTGTAATGGTTTGTTTATAGACATAGTTCACAATGAAATATAATAGTTTTTATTTGAACCATATAATCATTTCCATGTTTGAAGAAGGCTTTATTGTTATTTTTGTCTGTTGTGCATTTATGCACGTGGGTCAAACATTTCAGCGATGGGATGATGTGTTGAACCCTGGGTAATGAGTAATGATGGTATGCCATTTCATATCTTGGAGAATAGGCTTATATTTCTCTATTGCACTTTGTTGTTTAGAAGAGTCTGTTGATTTTTTTACCCAATATACTTCTACAGTTATGGGATCTGACTGCGGGAAAACTCTTGCACGATTTTAAGTGCCATGATGGCCAGGTCCAGTGTATAGATTTTCATCCCAATGAGTTTCTACTGGCAACAGGTTAGTCTTACGTTTCTGACATTATGTTTCACTAGCTGTTGGTGGGGAAGCATCATGATCCTACTAGGATAAGAAACAGCGCATTTGGTTCTTATTTGAGCATGACTTGTTAAATTAGTGTAATGTCATAATGCAGTTTAGCATATAAGCTAAAAGCATTTGGTTAGGCAATTCAAGAAGCTCTTATTCAGAAATGTATTTTGTTTTGGAATCTCATCCTATACAGTGCTGGATTCTTGTTTTCTTAAGGCAGATGCTCCCAACCACCCATCCACCCAATCTCCCTCCCTCTTTGGATAAATGAAATCTACGTGTAATTGTTATTTTATTCCATTCTTTCTGTGCCCAGGTTCTGCAGATAGGACAGTTAAATTTTGGGACCTTGAAACCTTTGAGCTTATCGGTTCAGCTGGTCCTGAGGTACTCTCCATTTTTTAAGGGCAATTTTTCTATTTTCTCTGGTGATGGGGGTTTATAGTGCAAGTTAATTTAAGATTTTTTGGGTACGCTGAAATAATTTTATTATCCATACTGTAGACAACTGGAGTTCGTTCACTTACTTTCAGCCCTGATGGGAGGACCCTGCTTTGTGGTTTGCATGAGAGTTTGAAGGTATGCTCTATTGTTAGTTCATTCATTTGATATAATCATATATCAAGTTAACAATGTTCCACCTTATTCTGTGTAGGTTATCTCTTGGGAGCCTATAAGATGTCACGATATGGTGGAAGTAGGTTGGTCTAAATTGTCAGATCTTAATGTTCATGAAGGGAAACTTCTTGGTTGCTCATATAATCAAAGTTGTGTCGGAGTCTGGGTTGTAGACATTTCGGTAAATACAGTTACTTCAACACAAAAGTTGCTGCATCTAATAATGGTTGTATCTAATAATATTTCATGCTAATGGAGCACTTTATATGTCTGATTTATTGTCCAGCGCATTGAACCATATACGCTTAGTAAAGGAAACAAACTAAATGGGCATTCAGAAACTAAATCTTCAAGTGGAAATATGGCTGTACTGAATGAGATCACGGCTAAGCCCAGGCTATCTGTTTCACAAAATCCGGAACCATTACTAAAGGAAACAAAATCTCTTGGAAGGTTGTCAGTTACTCAAGATCCAGATCCCTTGAAGGAGGGAAAATCTTTGACATGTATGTATCCTTTCTCTTCTCTTTCTGTATTATGTTTTCTTTGGGTTACTTTCCGGAATTTGTTTGATTGAATTGTTTGTTTAATCCCTCTATGATTCTAATCCATTTG
>JASCZI010090629.1:0-11366 GCA_036250425.1 Stylosanthes scabra | reverse complement strand
GATCAAGGTGGTAGCACCACCCGAGAGAAAATACAGTGTCTGGATCGGTGGTTCCATCTTGGCATCCCTCAGCACCTTCCAGCAGGTTTGTCCTGTTCTTTGGTTCCTCATCTTCCCTTTGAGATATATGCCATTAATTAATGTGCTTGATTGCTGAAGAGTGAAATTTTTTGTTTTGATTGCAGATGTGGATTGCAAAGGCTGAGTATGATGAATCCGGTCCATCAATTGTTCATAGAAAGTGCTTCTAAGATGTTGAAGGAAGAAGAGACTGCTGTCTTATTCCTCAGGAAGAAGTGCCGCGTTGTAACCCTTTTTTATATTCTAGCTTTTGTTATCCGTTCATGTTATTCTCTGGAGTGGATTTGGAGAAGGCGAGGAGTTGATTTTCAAAATGGTCCAATTCTTTTTTCAGCACTATTATATATTTGATAAGTTCTTTTTTGACATTCATTATGCGTATGAGTTAGCTGAGACTATCCAAATGAACTTAAGCTTGCGTGCCCCTTCTTAATGCTTAAATTGTCATCCTCCTCCTTTTTTTTGAGTTTCATGTTTTTCTCTCTTGGCTTAGTGTGATATACTGATATCATTTGATCTCTGATCAAATGCACAAATTAAGGAAGTTCAAAATGGAAACAAAGATTTGAATTATGCAATGAATTCTTTAGATGCTTGCATTATATGTCAATACCTACTTTCCAAATGAAGTAAATCTGGCAACTATTTTGGGTTTACACGACAATTTAAATGCATAGAAAATTATGAGTTGTTTTAATTGCCAAAAAACAAGTGGCAAATTGTTTCAATCTTGATTTGCTAAACACAGCCTCCATGTTCATTTATTATTTAAATAACAAGTTACCATGAACACATAGATGTGAGTATAAATTGAGTCACTAGATTTTCTAGAGGGGGAAAAACCCTATGCTCTACGTTGAATGCATGAAAGTATTAGGAGCATGTGTCATCCAATTTTTTTGGGGAGTCATACCAAGTACCAACCCACCTTTATCCTTATTTGCTACGCCAAGTCTTTATTATACGATTGCTTCACGTAGCAAATTATGATCTCCAACAGAGACAAATATGAGTAACTGAAACTACACTCCTACTCGGTTGCTTCTTGTTAGTGGAGTGAGGTCAAATACCAAACAATACATTTTAAAAGATTTAGGTAGATTTGATATCGATCATTCTACCACAATTAGAGTACATCACAAGTTTTTTATGTACTTATTATAAGATCATTCTACCATAATTCTATTCTATACCAATTATTTTTTGGATATGTTGTATCATGTATTCACTTCCAATACACATGGGCTCTTTAAGGTTTCAAGCTTTATTGCCATTAATGTGAAGTTTTTAGAAAAAGGAATAGATAGCATCAAATGAGTAGTTCCTGAAATGTTAATATGAATAGATAAAGAAGTATATGAGAATGGAATAGCATGTGCAACCATGGAAGTGGCACATAAATATAACAAGTGTTGGGGACCACGTGCATAATGATGATGCTCTCAATCTCTTAGAAAAGGGAAGAAGTTTAGCTGCTTCAGGCAACCGTCAGTCGTAACTCATAACTCATAGCACCCATTTTCCATTTTATTTTTCAAGTTGATTTATTAATTTCATAGGACTGCTACATTACAGAATCTTATATACTAATGACAACTACTCAAAATGGATTATATATATATAGGGTGCAATACTGAAAATGGATTATATTCTGAGGAGACAACTTGTTTTGGGGAAAATTAGAAAATCAAATTCTTGCTCACATCACATGGACGAAGCATTCTTTTTTTGGGGGAGCAGATTTGGGCTGCTTTAGTTGCTCATTGGACCAAACCATTTCGGCTATTACAAGTGATAGGCCCAAGATTTTTTCGAAAGGTGCTAGGCCAAGTTATAATGTTGATTGGTTTCTGAATTTTCAATTTTGAATTAAAATGTGACATGTTTGATTACCCAAAAAAAAATGTCACATGTTCATCTACCTTAATTTATAATTTTAATTTTTATATAGGCTTTAATATTGGAAAAAAAAAGTTTATTTCCCGTAACATGTTAATTGTTCAATAATACCAACAAAAACAAATGTTAATTGTTCAAACTTTAATGACCTAAATAAATGACATTAATGTATAATCTATTAATATGTTACTGGTGCAGGACAAAACTTAATAATTTTGATAGTATTAGATATCTAACAATTGATATGTATCTAATTTGTTCTTATTTTCAATGAAAAGTTGCATCTATCCAACTTATTAAAACTGCTTTTGTGTTAATTAATTTAATAACAATTTTATTTATACACCAAAATCAATCACTATGTATTTACACATAAATACATGTGTTGTTTTATTATTTTCAATATGTACTTTATATTTTAATATATATTATATATTAATTATTGATTTTAGTGATCGATTTTATATGCAAATAATATAACTCTTAATTTAGTTAATTACATACTATTTTGAACTAGAAATTCAATTAGAAATAAACTGATAGGAGTAAGATTTCCTATAAGATAAAATTGTAGAAATTAGAGGAAAATTAGGAAGAGGATAATAGAAATTAGAAAGTAGAGAGAATCTCCAAAATGAGCCAAAAGAGGAAAGGAATAACTATTTGATTGATAATTTGCATGCTTAACTACCTATTTTTTTTTGCTATTTATAGTAAAATATCTAATTTTCTAGATTATTCTAAAGACTATTATAAATGAGTCTTAAGCCTATATCTATACATATATCATAAACACCATAAGTTTTTGAAGTAATTAAGTTTTTTTTTTCTTTTCAATATCATCTTATTACGGGGCAAGCTGGCACTAGGTATTGTGGGGACCAAGTAACTTTAATTTGAATGTTTAATCAATTATTCAAAGATTGCAAAATGGAAACAAACCGAAAGTAGTGACTAAATTGAAATAAATTCTTTGGCTTAAAAGGACATCGTATCCCCCCACCTTTTATAAACATAACATGTTTAAGTTTATGGTCCAATAATTCACATCCGAATTTAGATATGAATAAATATGATTTAGATACTATTAATAATATCATAATCCAAATCACTCGTGATGAAGATATATTATTGTGTTTGAATATTTTAACTAGCTTATTATATATATTCTCATCACTCTGTAGGTAAAAGAAAATATAATTTACTGTAACATTTTTTTGGTTTAAACTGTTTACAACCTATTTTCTTTTAGTTAGATATTTTAGTTAATAATAATTAAATATATCGCGTTAGGGAAAGTATAGGTAATCAATATTTTTCTAACCAACAAATCAACCAATAAAAGATAAAACATCTGTAATCATTGTTTATAGAACGTCTACAATAAAAGAAATAAAATATCCGAAACGTAAATAAAATATCCAAAACATAAAGAAATAGAACATCTAATTTAAATTATTGACTGATATTGACTAAATTTTTATTGATTACCTAGTATTATTCATCTCATTAATAATAAAGAAAGAAGATAGAGTTGACAATATAGTTAGACATTAAAAAATGTAATAATTAAGGATCTTAAAGATGAATAGTGAAACCCAAGTTGTATGGTTAAAATTGTCACCTTTGTATAATCAATCAAATTAAAGCACAAAATGTTGTTGTGAAGATAAAGTTCACTATGACTCCTTTATAAGGGAAGCTTCTTGTGTTACAATAATAATGATAATGATAAGCCTTTAATTTTCTCCATTTTAAACCCTAAAGGGAGCTGATACTTATCATAGTGATTCATATATTCCAACCTTTTCGCATTTGTTATACCAATAAAGCAACCATGCGTCCCATCTTTATAATTATGTAATAATGCAACACCTACACATGAAATTATTTATATTCAATTTATATTTACTGTTAATTAAAGAGTTGTTTCATAGATATCTAACTAAATAATTTTATATAATAAAAATATTTAAATTAATTATCTATTATCTTCAAAGATTTATACACATACACTATCATCAATAATATAAAAAAATATGTATTGTTGTAATTAAAAATATAATTATATTGATTTTTATACTCATTATATGGATAATTATTCAAAAAATAATTTTAATTAGATTTTCATATAAAATATTTTATACATAGGTGATAGGTTATCACAATAAGGTTTTTCTTTAATTTTCACACTTGAGTAAATAATAACAACTAAATTTTATCAAAGAAATATATATATATATATATATTAAGAATTTAATTTTATGCATTATTATTATAAAATCTTCTACATAAATAATCAATTGTGCATTAGTATATAATCATTTTATTATATATATTTTTAAAGAGAGTCTAAATTCACAGTAAATTAATTATCGAGATATTAAATTGGAGAATACTATTGTAAGATAAAAAAGTATATAACCACTTCAAAAGTCATTAATAATGAACAAATCTAATTAAACGATGATATAAAACTATTTACACGATTATTTTATTCCAAAATTCAACTTGAATAATAAGAGGGTAACCAATTAAGGTTGGAAATTATATAGATATGTATATAGCGGCGTTAGTTGATTCTTGACTGTGCAAAAGACTATATAAAAAGGTTGAGGATAATACTTGTTTGTTGTCAAAAAGATATGAAATGATTACATTTATACACCAGATCCAAAATACACTAAGGCCTCTTGTTAACAAAAATAAATAAATTATTAATAAAAGTGAAATCAAAATTTGTAGCTTGGGATGTGTGTGTGTGTGATGTTGGCTGATGATGGCAACGTCATTCCAATAGCAAATAAAGCCTAAATTTATGGAAGCTTGTTCTAAAATTATCTCCTCAACTTGCATTATTAATTGTTTGGTGAATTAATTGGCGGGGCCTCTGAATAATTATTTTACAATTTTCCTAAAAAATAAAATTCTTTTTTGAAACTAATTTATTGTGTCAATTCAATTCTTCGTAATTACTAATTAAGTAATTAGCAAAAACGAATTAGGTCATGTATGAAACCATAATATATATTTAGAATAATGAATAATATTCTGAATCTGAGTCTTCCTACCGATAGATATCTTTCTTTTTTATTTAGTGTTCTATCTAGTTTAGCTTTTCCTTATGATATTAATTATATGTAAATTAATAGAAAATCTTAGCAACTGATTAATGTCGTATAATAAATATTTGTCCTTTGCATATCTATAGATGCATACATAATAGACTTGTTATATAGGTTAATGTGATATGAAATTACAACCAAAATTATACGAATCTCCCACCCAAATCTCTGAAAAGCCTCTTAATAGGGTAATAATAAGAGAGATCGATATTAATAATATTATGAAAGACATAAACAAATAGATAAATTATGAACAATAATAATATATAGCACTTTAATTTGTTACTAGCTAGATAGCTACTACTTTTATTATTGGTTCTTCTTATTGGCTTCAATTAATTAAGCTATGAATATAGGACAAGTTGCTGTTTTTATTCTTATTTGTCATACTCTTACTATATTAATTAGTTTAGATAATTAATTAATTAATAAATATCTAGCTAGCTAGCTACAAATACATGTGACTAGCTAGGGTTGATTATTATTATTTCTTTTCATTGTATTATATTTTTTCTATATCAAGATCATAATAAATATGCAATGCCTTTTCATCATCGTTTTATATATTAATTAACACAAGCACAATTATTATTGATCATGCATGTACAGCTAGCTAGCATGGAACATCAAAGTTTTTGTTTCTCTCTTAAAAGTGAAAACCATATGGTTGAAACTTGACACTAACAAGTCACATTATTGTATTCAATGAATGACATGAACACATTCATTCATGGACTCTTCTCCATACATCACACATGATTTAAAATTGACACTACAAACTAAAAAAATCGGACTCATTTCCAACTTTGAATGTTGAGGTCTGAAGAGTTCTATTCATATAAAGAACTGCATTATTTAGGGTTCTTCATTCATATTATTGGTGTTCTTATATTTATTATTTATTAGGCCGTGTGTAGCTCTTAATTTGTTTTTTAGTAATATTAGAAAAACAATAACATAATATTATCTTATTTAAATTAATATATATATATATATAATCTATAATTATATATTTATTATATCTAAAATCCTCATTTATTTCATCAATAATTAATGAATATAAAATAAATAAGTAAAATATACGATGAAAAATTAAAAAATTAAACTGTGTTTTGGACTTAAATTTCATTGGTTAATAAATATTTTTTTCCCTCCTTTATGGGTCTAGAGTTATATACTTATATCAATCATATCTGCAATTATTATTAGATTTTTATTTTATAACACATAACACCAATCTTCTCTTTTTAAAAAATTATATTAAAAACCTTTGACTCCATGGGTCCTTATTATGATGCATGGCCACGGTTTTCACATAAATTAGCCAGTTAAAACCTTAATAATTAAATTAATTAAAGTTCGTTTTCCTGGTAATGATATGGCAAATTCATGAGTGTAAACATATTTAGAACAAATCAGCTAAATAGTGCTACGTTGGTGTAATTATATAGTCATATAAAAAAATTTTTGGTACTTTTAACCGTTGATCTTCACTATATATTAATTTTATAATAAATCAATTAAGATCAACTACTAAAAAGCGATGAAATACTAGTATGTTGCACTTTTCGCGGCATATCCTATACTTTTCCAATAAGATGAAATTAAATAATTCAAATGACATGAGTGTGATGAATTTACCCATAATTAACAATATTATTATTAACATGCATTAATTAGAAATATCTTATGATCGATTATTACATGATAGAGCAAGCATTGACATTTTCATCATTGAAAAAATCAGCAATTTTCTCTTGAGGGTCATGAGAAGAAGGAAAAGCTTGATCAACATTACGGACATAGCCAGAGGGTGCCCTTCTGGAATAGGCACCGGTGGCATAAGGATATGAAACAAGGTGCTGCTCCACATATGGCCAGAACTTTGCTCTTACTTTTCCAGTGCTCCTCACTCTCTTTAACACCTTGTTTGCATCTACATAACCACTCACTACTACATGGCTTTCTTCTCTGTTCACTTCCACTGATTTCACTCCTGCCATATATATAAAAGTAAATTTTGAGGTACAGAGTTCGAATAATATAAATATACAGAAATACTATATTTAACAATGAGTTTTATCTTACATATTTTTCTATATTAACATGTATTAAAGATTAATAATTCTTATTATATTTTTATATATCTTTATATATATATATACACTTCGATATCCATATCAAAGTGTGCACTAATAAATATAAATGATATTATCATTTTTAATTTATTTTTATTTTCTATATTTTTAATAAGAATTTAAGGATTCAGATATAATTAATGTTAATTTAGAAAATATTATTTTTTGGTTTCAGTAGTAAAAGTTAATTAAGGGTTTACATATATTAAGTGAAGAATAAAATGAAATAAATGCTCCTGCATGGCTTCTTTGTCATGCAAACAAGTTTGAAGTTTGAAGACAACATAAACTATACTATAATAAAAGGAATTAAGAGCTAATTAAGAAGCAGGAATTGAACCTTTCATTGAAGTAACTGCATTTCTGACTCTTCTTTCACAACCATCACAGTCCATTTTCACTTTGATCTCAACTGTCTGAAACATACAATAATTATAACAAAAAATCATGCAACAAGGTAATAAAGTTAGAACTTCAATTTATTTATTTATTTTTATATAAAAAAAGAAGTGGAGGAAATTAAGAAAAAAAAGCAAAGGTTAAGGCAAACTAAAGTTTTTTTTTTTTGTTTGTATTATCATTTCATGAGTTTTATTAGCATACCTGCATTGCTTTGTGCTTGGACTTAGTGGTGGTTACAGTGCAAAAGTTAGAGAGGTAATCAAGTGCACCCATTTTTTTCTTTCTTTTTTGCCTTCAAATTCTTTCTTTTCAATTCCTTCCAACAAATGAAAGCAAAGAAATAATAATAAGGAAGGAAGAGAGTGGTGTGTTTATATTTATAGGAGGCAAAAAGGAGGTTTGATGAATGCTAAAAAATTAAAGCACTGTCTATTATAAATTATTATTTCACCTTCTTTTTTATAATTTATAAACCCTGAATTATTTAATTAATGGGGACATACACGTCTCTATGCGCATATTGCAAGGTATGTGTTCCAGATAATATATAATGATGGATTATGAGACTCTTGGCCCTATCCTTATATAATTCATCCAATTTTATCTTTTTTAATATATAGAAATTAAATCTGTATTTCAAATTTTAGAAGTGATTTTTACAAATATATGTACTCCAACAATAACGGGTTTAATTTACTTAAATGATTATATATATATATATATATATATATATATATATATATCGCGCACAATAGATTGATATATGGTTAAATACAATTCTAAAGCTATTTACTTATATATACATTTCCCAAGTAACAAACTAACAGGTATAAATAATATTAAACCTAGCTATATACTCTTCTTCTTTTTTTTTTTTATAAAATTGGAGCATATATTCAATGAGCATTTACAGAAGTATTTAAAATCTAATTAAAAAAAATTACTAGTAATAGTGGAATATATTCCAAGTCTTCATTACGTATATAAACTCTTATACTAATTCCTCGTATGCTACATAAGAGCATTATGTAATAGTGTAATACTCTCCTCTAAGAATCAACCGTACCATATTCCACTATACAAATTACAAAAATTAGTTTATATATAGTATATACTAAAAATAAATTCTTTTTTTCCCTATTGATATTTTTATTATTAAGCTTTTTAAGCTATGGCATAAACAAAGATAAGTAGAATAATTGGCACCTGTAATTAAGTTGAATTGAAGTGCTAATTAAATTAACTAACCGAGATTTCACATTGATAAATATTCCGTTTTCTCCCTTTATTATTATTATTATTATTATTATTATTATTATTATTATTATTATTATTATTATTATTATATATGTTTATAAAGCCTCTTTCAAAAGCAACGTAGTAATGTAGTATGAATGTAACTATGTAAGTTATTCTACAATGCCGAAATTGAGAACTATATTCTATTATGAAATTTTGAGAGACAATATGATTTAAATTAATGTTAAGTATTTTCAAAAAAGAAAATTAAAATTAAAAATCAGAGCGGCGCCATGGCTGAAGACCACAACTAGTGTTGATGGAGTAGTGGATATGGATATGAATATAATCTAATTATTTTAATTTCCATAATAATGATAAATATTGATATTGATTATTATTGATCCATCACCGTCCCACCCCCAATCTAAATAGTAAAATATATAATTGTGATCCTATTTATTATGTTTTGTTACTTTCCTTTGAGCACTTAAATAAATAATGAGAGTTGTGCAACTCTACTCCATGATCACATATATTGGGTTGACTAGTGTGGTCATTGATTTTTCTTCTTTGGTATTTGTATTTGGGCAGGTGGATGATTTTCATGAAATTATTAATATATATCTTACTTTGCACAAATTAATACTACTTGTCTACAATATTAATAGACTTAGAGGCAGCGAATATGAGAGATTCTATACTATACTATTACAAGTAAATTAAAATACCTGAGTATGCTTGGTTGAGACTTGAGATGCCTTTCTTATTAAGAAAAATTAAAAGTTGTTAATTGATCTATCTTTATTTATTTATTTATTTTTGAGACATAGATGGTTAGTTACACATACATAATACATAACATAATTTAAAGTAGTTTATGGCCCTCCCAAGCCATTCCAAAAAGCAGCTTCATTTGCTATTCTATTTCTCTGGAATCTCAAGTTCTGACAAGTGACAATGTGTATCATTGGATTCAGAATGAAAATGTTGAATTTGAGGGAATATATTGGCTACACAAATACAAATATATGCTAAGTTTTTTTTTGGACATAATATATGCTAAGTTTGTGCAGTGCTTTTTCATTTCAATATTAAAATGTAACACCACTTTCATGTGTGGACACTGGGCCTCATTCACACCACCATCAATGCTGATTAAAAATGAAATAAAAGAGAATATAACCCTAATACCAAAAACAAAAGGAAGAGAATATAACCCTGTCCAAAAACGAATTGAGATCATTGCAGGGTTTTGCCAATATGGGCCTAGTAGTACTATATTATCTATACATACAAGAAGACCCATAAATCCAGAATAACGGGAGAGATTAGGCAAACACCAAAAAAAAGGGAGAGATTAGGCATGCTTTTTACATTATTTTTGTATACATTCTTAAATTTTAAATTTGTATATACTGCCATTGTAAAAGAAAAATTAGAGTCATTGATATATTGACATATGCAACTAGTTTCTTGGACTTCACAATGCTGCTTTGTTGTCTGCTGGAAAATCACATCTCCATTTTTTCGTATGTCTAACCTAATACACTAGTTTCATTCTTATCAGAGTTTTTTAGTCTTCAAGATTTGTTAAAAATGAGTTATAGCCTTATGGGATTCTCAGTACATGTATAGAGGCAATAACAATTAAACAAAACGCATATATAAGGTGATATTAAGCAACCAAAACATAAAATAACATTATGGTAGAAGAATATCCAGTATCGACTCAATGTTTACTCAAATGACCAAATCCACAAAGACAAGCACACATAACCAAAGAACAAGAAGCCAACACCACAACACAATAGGACACACAGCAACTAGACCCTTTATTTGAAATCAATGACAAAAGCAATGAAACAGGAAGATAGAGCAATTAAAGCATGTCATTCTTCCTCTGACTCTGATTCCGCACTCTGAAGCCAATCAATGAAGGGTTTGGCATTCTTCCATATCTTAGAGTCCTTGTTTTTGCCTTGCAACCCATCCTGGTACCACTGCAATATGTTCTCTTCGTCCAATAGATCAGCATCATACAGAGCCTTCAAAATAAGAGCAACTTCCTTCAAAGCACTGGAAGTGGAGTTGAGACAGAAAGCCTCAATTGCACCAAGCAGCAGTAACTGTGACCCCTCCTCCTTAGAAACTCCGGCAAAAAGGTAGCTCTTCTTCTTGATCACTTCTTTTGCAAATCCTTTCTCGATGCCCTCAAATAACGCCTCAAATAGAGCATTTGTCTTGTCTTGAGCAGATGCCGGAAGTACTGCCAGATGGGACTGCAAATCCTTTGCAGCAACACCTTTATTCAAAATTGCCTTCACTTCTCTGACTAGTGTATTGTAGTCACGTGAGCCACCATTTTCAGAACCATTGCTCGCCTTGCTTGTTGTTTTTCCATTCTTCTCAGGCTCGTTTGTGGAGAGCATGACCATATCAGCTGTTACAGCACTTAACTGTTCTTGGATGCGTTGGCGAG
>JASCZI010090628.1:309206-331252 GCA_036250425.1 Stylosanthes scabra | reverse complement strand
AGTTCTATGTTATTATGGATCTTAGGAGGTGCTTCATCTGAGGGTCTCAACTCGTTTTTTTCAATGTTCAGAGATGTTAGAGATCAAGGACAAGTTTTTACTGAAACTCCTCCCGGTGAAAACCGTGAGAATCAGGATAATGACAGATAGCGGTAAAACATGTAGGTTTTGATCATAAGTACTTGTTAATATAGGAACAGTGTAAGCGTATCATATAGGTGCCTGGACTTCTTTCTCTTTGGTCCTGAAAATAAATCTTAAAAAATGTGTATATAATTGTATATGTATATTCTTCATATCTTTTTTTCCCCCTTCCATAAATAAGGTATAGTCTGAATGGAATTGCCTCAAAAAGATAAAGAACTTACATAGAGGAAAATGAAATTTACAGCAAAATCTAGTAAGATACTCCTAAAATGGTGTTATGAAGTGTATATCTATCATTGCCAGAAAATTTTTGTCCTTAACTGATAGCAAAATCTTATGTCATCTATTATGCTGTGTCCAATAAATTAGTTCATATCTGTATACAAATTACAAAATACACAAATGTACAACTATGTTCATCATTAGCAACAATTCTCTAAGATGCTAAAAGCTTCTTGCCGTTGTTCATCACTCAATTCTTTGGGGAAGTCAACCAGAAACTTGACATACAGGTCACCTCTTTTCCCTTCATTTTTAGGGATTGGCATGCCTTGACCTTCAATAACCTTCACATATCCAGGGTATATGACAGTATTCTCAAATGACAGAGTCAACTTCTCCCCTCCTAATACAGGTATTGGTAAAGAGCAACCTGTGAGTGCATCTCCTAGAGGAATCTCAATACATATTTCCAAGTCATTGTTGCCTTCTCTGCTAAACAAATGGTGTTTCTTTTCTTCAATTATGAACACTATATCAGCAGGGAGGTATCCAGGTTTCTCATCACCCTTTCCCTCAAATTTTATCTTTGTTCCTTTTCTCCATCCTGGTTTCACTTCAATCTTTAAAATCTCATTCTCTTGGACCATTACCCTGTTGCAGAATTAGTTAATCAGTAATATTCTTCTTAGTGCAGATAACACAATTTAGAATTGAATGCTTTAAATGCATAAAATTTAGAATTATGAGATGATAGATTAAGAAAGAAACATACCCTGGATGTTTGATAACATCTCTGGTAATTTTCATCTTTTTGGTGCATCCAAAGCATAAGTCCTCAAGTGTGCATTCTATGGTCTTCTCAACTTCTGGTGGTTTCCTTCTGACTGTTGTATGTGAAAACAAGATAGGTGTTGTCAATCTACGGCTCAGGTTGCTCGAAACCGACACCTCAGGAACATGTTCAGAATCCCCAGGGATCCACATTCCTATATCATTATTGATGATAGAAGAGCCAAAACGATGAGATCCTGCATGGTATATCAACTCTGGCTGAGATATTTCCAATTTGCTATCACTTCTTAACAAGGGACCTGATGTGGTTCCTCTTCTGCTCAAGATCCTCTTCAGAGGATTTGAAATGGTTTCTGTTAAGCCATTATTATTGTTATTGTTATTACTATTACTATTATTATTATCATCCTCGTCATTGTTGTTATTGCTGTTCCTCTTGCTCCGGCTAGAACTTCTTGATTGGGAGGTTGGCGTTGGCGTGGTGCAACGCCGGCTTCCAATTTTTAAGAGGGACTTTTTTTGTGGTGTTGGTGTCTTGGATCTTCTGCTTGCTGTCCTTGACAAAATCTTTGGACTCCAAATATCTTCATCCACTCTTTTGTTATCATCATCGTCCACAAATCTTTGGTATGCTGTCAGCCCCTGCACATATGTGTATATATATGATTAAAAAAAATCAAGAAATCATATAAATGATTCCAAAACATGATCAAGGCTTGTTAATCAAGGTAGGAAAAGATTATATTATTATTTTTACCTTGTCTTCTTTCTTGTCATGGTGCTTTTTGGATACGAGGGATTTGTAGACCTTGCTCATTTCTTTCATGGGTTTAGACTTTGGCATATTGTTAGAGAAAGAGAAAGTTGAAAATCAAATGCTTGTGAGTTCGTAATTCGATGCCTTCCCATAAAGGAACAGAGATAAACACAACATCTATGTATATGTACACGTATATACGTATACGTATAAGTGTGTGTACGTGAGAGAGAAATGGATTGAATTTGAAGGTGATAAAAGTTATTAGCAGAGAAAGAGAGAATTGAAGAGAAGAGAGGTATGTAAGAAACAAGAGAAAATGTGAAAACATACATTGTGTTTTGTTTCATGTATGTTACATGGAGTTTGCACTATATTTAGGTGCATGTCCTGTGAGATGTAACAATATCTAAATCCAAACACTGCATTTTTGCTAAACTTGTAACAATAATAATCTTGAATTGGTTGGAGATACTAGTAGCCGTTAGATATAACAATATGCAATCCAAATTGATATTTTCATTTTATTTAGAGAAATTTTATTATTTTATGAACGTCAAATAATAATTTTGGGTGTATAACTGAATATCTATTTTCTCTGATAAAATGGTAGAGTACATAATCTGAAATACTGAAATACAGTATAATAAAGTACTCAACAGGAAAACATACACAAAGCAATTAACATAAACCAATAAGATACCTCCTACTTTATGCTTACTATTTAATGATATAATCTTCTACTTAGCAGCATAGAAATAAAATGATTTGATTGGACTTAAATGACCAAATTAAGTATACAAATAACATTATTATTTATCAAATTAGGAGGGCTACTTTATAAAATAAAGAGCAAACAAATGAACAATATCTGATGAAAATTGTGTTAATTGTTAAACATCTGCAGAGCATTCTGATTTTGAATGATCTGATCTTAATTCTGCAGCAAAATCTGGGAGTGTAGTAGTGATCTCACTCCCTCTACTTGTCACCTGCTTCATGTAATCAATCCCACATGCATTGCACAAAGTCTACACATAATTATTCAAATAGAAATAATTAATGTAATTTTCATATTTGGTCGGTATAAAAGAATTTTACTCAGACGACTAATTATGTATAACCTTATATCCGAGAGGGCCCTTGCGCCACATTGGAGTTCTTGTTGTCCTGCAATAATAATTTGTGCAGTATCTATTGGAACCATCACTCTGCAGAAGCACTCCTCTTTCTTGCTGACAACGGCGGCAGCGGGGACCACCGAGCATTCCTCTTGCACTGCCATCTGAACCAAAGCTGCAGATAGAGGCTACATAGCATCTCTTGTTGCTAATTGGATTGGGACAAGTGTTAATGAGAGTTGTTGATGAACACTCATTATTATTATTAATATTAATATTTTCAGTATTATTCTTCAAGTCGTCCTTCATGCTTGGATCTTAAATTTCAAAGCACACAGCAGATTAGATCAGATCAGATTGTAATATTCAAAGGGAAATACCCGTACATAAAATTATTTTAGAAGAATAGAATAATAGAAATTAAATGATATTGGTCAAAACGAATTAAATCTTGTAGAATTAAGCTATAATAACAAGACATGTGATTGCTGATTATCTTCGTTAATAACTTTGTTGTAGAGATTAAGAATGCAAAGAAACTTACCGTATTAGATTATGAAATCAAACTTTCTCTATTGGCATGAATAATGAGAGTATGAGACTGATGAGATTGGAAGATATTATCAGGAACAGATTTTGGTGAAAGATGTTGTATAAGAATTTTGAGTCTAAATAAAGAAAAAATATCTATTATTATTTTATTATGATGATATTAATTTCTATAACTAACAGACAACGAAAATTAATTTTACACGGATTACACCGTTAATTAGTAATATAGAAAATGAAAAATTATATTGAGAAAATGTATTAGATTTTTTTTTGTCACAGAAAAAAATCTGGATACGTATTTTATTATAAAACGACAAGAGAGACCAAAATAATTCAAATATAGGAGTCAAACTGAAACCTTACATTAATACTTTTTTCCTTTTAAATCAGGAATTAGGTTAAAATAATAATTTTTTCGTTTTAAAACAAGAAGGGAATTGTATTTTAAAAATATTTGGTTTTTTAATTGAATCCCTTTTTTCATTATTTTTAAAAATTGTCATTATCGATTAATATAATTTATTGGTGGCAAATTGTGTTGAACAAAAGTGATCCCGTCCAATGATTTTCTTATATTAAAAAAAGAAAAAGTGGGGCTAAATTTAGCACTGATTCTTCTGTCAAAGTTGGAATATATCTATTATCTTCACGTTTTTTAAACACTAATAAAGGGGTATATATTTAATATTTTTATAAATTAATTTGTTAAAACACTACAAAAGAGAAAATATAATAGAGGCAACTTAACGAACAAGATGACAAATAGTTTTTTTAAAAAAAGTGAAAAATAATATTTTCTTAAAAAAAAAAAAGAAAAGCATTGGAAATGTCAAATCCATTATTATTATTATTGGATGAAGCAAATGACAATTCTGTTAAGGTTGCAATTATTCAATGTGATGTGGTGGTTTATATAATTAATTGTCTAGGTAAATTTTTTTATTGATAATATATACAAATTAAATTCTTATCATAAATGCTATTATTTTTTGTCTATCTTATATAACATGTTGTGTTTTAAAAATACATATTAATATTATAAATTAAATTTTTGTATCAAAAATATAAAATTTAATATATTTATTTATATTTATTATATAAATATTTAAATTTTTCAATAATAATATATATATTAGATAAATCCTAAAAAAAATAGCAAAATAGATGTGATGATGTCGGCCCATTTTCGAAGGGCAATATTGGAATAAGAATAACACTAGAAACAAAACACAAATATTTGGGAGTGACTTAGTCTATAGTCCTACTCATTGAACATTGACTATCCATAGTCTCACTTTTTTACATTAAAAATCTACTCTCAATTGACTACCCTTTACAAGGAGGGACCCCAAAATAATAAATAGTTTCATCATTGGGTAATTTCATCATTCTTCAATTCATCATTGCCTTCTCACTTTTTTTTTGGATTAAATTCTCACTTTTCTTTAAATTCAACCACATAATAGAACCTCCACTAATAAATAATTAAACTACTATACTCCAATATTAAATTACAAAAATATTTGGTACACATTTCTTTCACCTAGACCGACTATTTTTTGTCTTATTATTTATATTTGAATATTCTTTTTTGAAATAAAGAGAAGAGACTGTATATTCATCAGCATGTATGAGTTAATTATATAATAATGACAATAATTTATATTAGTTAGAATGGTTATTTAACAACAATTTTAATTTCATCACATTTTTTATTTTTAAATTAAAAAAATCAAGTAGCTATAATTTTAAATATATATATATAAAGTTAATCATTAAAATCATTTTATATTTTTCAAACACCCGATAAAAATGACTTTTAATTTTGGTAACGATAAAATTATCTACTAATTATTTAAAAATTTGACAAAATATACTTTTATTATGTGTCAAAAGTAACAAAAATACTTAAATTTTAATACTTTTATTAGATTTTTAAATAATTTATAAATACTTTTATTATTAATAAAATTAAGGATATTTTTTCCTGTATTTAAAAATTTTAGAAATAATTTTTGTGGTTAACTCGTTAAAAAATAAGACTAAAATTTGAGAAATATTATAAGCAACAGTTATAATCATAAGCATCATGTAATACATCATCATCCTTTTAATTAGTGAAGTTTAATGAAACAAAGACTGAATTAGAACACGTGGAAATAAAATATCTGAAATGGAATGGACATAGAAGCGCAATAACTGTTTTGTTAATATTACGATCCACATCGGTGTCACTGTGAAGAGTACAAAAAGTCAGAGAGAGAGAAGGAAGAGAGAAGGGTTTTAACTTTTCTTGCTTTAGAGAGCCGCCATAAAATAACAAAAAGCGCGTACACACCACTCGCATTGCCACTTGCCAAATGCCAACTCTAAAACAACTTGTCATCGCTCATCATAAGTCATAACCACTCACAAACTTCGCCTACATTAATGCATTAATCACATTACATCAATAAATGCTTTTTTACTAAGTTTCATGATTGAATATTCATTATCACACTGAATTTATGATAAATTATGGATAGATCAAATTTTTACTAATAACTTATGAAACAAGTAAATTTTAAAAGAATAAAAGATAAAATATAATTTTTCGGGCCATAAATACATGATAAAAATTTTAAAGTTATTTAACAAACGAATAATTTGGAAGTCTTTTATTTTTGTACACAGTTTAGATCTTATTCACAGTGGTAAGCACCATTTTGGGAAGAAAATCTTAGAGCTTTTGGCTCAAGATTGGGTTGTTCACTTTAAATATATTGACATAGATGCTAATAAAATTGTTGATTGATTGACAAAGCATGGAGTAAATAACTATGATTATGCTAAGTGGTTAGAATCTAATTGTGATCTTTTTGTTATTCTTCTTCAGGATTACTGTAACTAGTTTTGTTTCTTTCTTGGATGGTTTATTTTTTGGAAAAAAAAGTTATGTCTTTTAAAAAAAATATTTATATGAAAATAAAAAGTTTAAGGAGTACATAATTTATTAGCTAATAGGTGGTCAATAGGCTATTTTTTTTTTCTCTTTCCTCTTTTGGCTTTTTAACATTACTCAATTATATTATAAATTGTTAAATAAATGAATATATTCGACTAATTATATTTAATTAAATTATTTAAATATTTGAATTTGAATATAACATAAATTGAGTGAGATGAAAATTGTAATAAGTAGTTACTATTTGGGTCTTCTAGATGAAGAAGAAGTGTGGTTGCAAGTGCAAGTCGCGTGTTGTGTACTTTCTATGTCTCTTTGTGAAACTTGCAAGTTCAGTCAATGTGAAGGTTACACCACACATCTGCTCAAAGCACAAACTCACACCTAACCCAACCTTGTCACAACAGCAGCCAAAACAAAAATTAAATCATAGGAATTTGGAAATTTATTTATTTTTTTAAAAAAAAGATGCTGCCTTTGACCTTAACAAGATGCATCTCCCCCCTCTCTCACATTTTCTGATCATCATTATTTTCATGGTTACTACTTACTACTATTAGCAAGCAACCCAATTCCTTCTAGATATTTTTCATTATTATTCTTTTCTCAGATCCATTTAAGTTGCAACACAAAAAATCATGAACAAGATTATGTTAACCATGATGATGGTCATGGTGATGGTGATGATGGTGTTTGTAACCATGGCAGCACCTGCACCTTCACCATCTCCTTCAACATGCCCCATGGACTTGAACTATGTCAAGAGAGTTCCATGGAACTCTTCAGCATGTGAGAACTTCCATTCTCTATCTTCAAAAAACGAAACACACTTCAGCAACTGTTGCACCTCTCTCTTATCTCTATTAGGAATAGGGTTCGCACAGCACCTTAAAGAAACCTCAGATTTCAACCTCCCAAACCTTGAAACCTCCAACTCATGCCTCCATGATTTCCAGTCTCAGCTCAACTACCTCCATCTCCCTAACAACCTCGTTGACCTGTGCTTTGACCCTCACCAGTTCATCATTTCCCCAAACGTTTGTGCAGGGATTCAAACCCTAAAAGATTGGAACAACGAGCTTGGTCAAGTCACTCCTCTTGATGCTAGCTGCAAGCAAGACCTCACTGATTATTCCCTCTGTGATATGTGTCTCTCTGCGGGGTTTCAGGTGAAGCAGAAGCTTATCTCCATTGATGGTAATGCTTCTCACTCTGAAGATTGTTTCCACTTTACTATTCTGTATGCTGCTGCAATTGTGAATCAGTATGGACCTGAGAGCAATGGTGCTATGAGCTGCATCTTTGGTATGTCAATTTACTCGCAGGGCGGTGGCTCTGGTGGGAAATCTCATCAGGGTTTGATTTTTGGGTTAACTGGTGCTGGTGTTGCTTTGTTTGTTATGTCTTGTTTGTTAGGGTTTTATGTTTGGTATGATAGGAAGGTTAGGAGGAAGAAGCTTAAGGATCTTGAATTCGATTTTGATCCTGAGGAACAAGGGTCTAAGCGAAGATTGAGGCCGAATACAGGGTCAATTTGGTTCAAGATTGATGAGCTTGAGAAGGCTACTGATAATTTCTCAACCAAGAATTTCATTGGGAGGGGAGGGTTTGGGCTTGTTTTCAAGGGGGTTTTGTCGGACGGTTCGGTTGTGGCAGTTAAGAGGGTTTTGGAATCTGATTTTCAAGGGGATGTGGAGTTTTGTAATGAGGTGGAGATTATTAGCAATCTGAAGCACCGGAATCTGGTGCCTCTCCGAGGGTGTTGTGTGGTGGATGATGAGGATGAGAGTTTTAATGACAGGGGAAGCCAGAGGTATCTGGTTTATGATTACATGCCGAATGGAAACCTTGAAGACCATCTGTTTGGCCTCAGTGAGCAGCAAAAGGCGAAGAAATCGCTGACTTGGCCTCAAAGGAAGAGCATAATCTTGGATGTGGCGAAGGGGCTGGCTTATCTGCACTATGGAGTCAAGCCTGCAATTTTTCATAGGGATATCAAAGCAACCAATATATTACTTGATGAAGACATGAGAGCTAGAGTCGCGGATTTCGGTCTTGCTAAGCAAAGCAGGGAAGGCCAGTCTCATCTCACTACAAGAGTAGCCGGAACTCATGGATATCTAGCTCCGGAGTATGCGCTTTATGGTCAGCTTACTGAGAAGAGTGATGTGTATAGCTTCGGGGTTGTTGTTTTGGAGATAATGTGTGGGAGGAGAGCTCTTGATTTGTCTTCAGCAGGATCTCTAAAGGCGTTCTTGATCACGGATTGGGCTTGGTCGTTGGTGAAATCAGGGAACATAGAAGAGGCATTGGATGGTTCTTTGTTGAAGGATGATAGCTTTGGAAGCTCAAATCCAAAGAGCATAATGGAAAGGTTTTTGCTTGTTGGAATTCTATGCTCTCATGTGATGGTTGCTCTTAGGCCAACAATTTCTGATGCATTGAAGATGTTGGAAGGTGATATTGAGGTTCCTCAGATCCCGGATCGGCCAATGCCGCTCGGACACCCTGCTACGTTTTACAATGATAGTGGCAGCACTTTCAGCATATCGCCAGCCTTAAGCGGCCCCAAGTTGCAAGCTGGAGACATGCTCAGGTAATTGTAATCAAGACTCAAGACTCAAGAGTGTGCCTTAATTATAACAAACATGGCTAGAAAAGGTGCAAGGTGGAGGAAAATGTTTTCCATTCCTTTCATGGCTTCATTTGAGGTTAATAAAACTGATGAGAATAGTCTTTCTTTACTGGAAACAAAAACTATAATGCCATGCCAAACATGAAGAAACTTAGCAGCTGGCAAAGGCATCATTATTAGATTTTGGTATCTCTTTAGATCACTTAAATAGTTGGGAACAGGTGTTGTATTATAGCTTCTCATTTGGAAAATTCTGTTGTGAGTTAGAAAGATTTCCAATTTTCAATTTGGTGTTAGTTTCATCTGAATTTTCCTGTAAAGCAAAAACAAATAAAGGCATATATATGTATATAAATAAAAATGTTGATTTGAGAATGTTTGTGATAGTTGAAGTAATATTGGTTTGTTTTTGTTCTTAATCCTGTTCCTAATGTTATGATAGATTGGATTTGCATAAATATATTTATTAACCGTTTAACTACAGGTCCATTGGTAAGAGCTGAGCTCTTCAAAGGGATCTCCAAGCTGAGGATCTTGCTTTAATGCTTTATTATTTTCCATTCATAGACCATCAAATGGAACACAAATCAAATCCTCCTCCTCTTTTTTTTTTTTACCCTTTGAATTTGGGTGTTTATAATTTCGGTTATTGTTTGTTTAGAATTTAGACAGCTTCACAGGTTTGTAAAAATCAGTATAAATACATGTACATACATACATGGTTTTGATGAGGTACCCTTCTCCTATTATGTTCTCTGACCTTTTCTTTTGTTATTGAGTATAACCATAAGCTTCGAGATGTACTGATTTAGTGGTTAGCTCACTAGTCTGCTTAAACAAATGTGGAGGATATCATGAGCTAACTCGATTCACGACAGATTAGTCCTTCGGCTGCTGGGCAGAAGGATATCGTGATAAAAAAAAAATATCTGCACATGTTTTTACTAGATATAGGCCAACCAACAGATTCCTTTTAGATTTAATACATATGTACGTATATCAAACCAGTACCTCTGGTAAAGTGGTAAAGAACAGAGCTGCAATAATATTATATTATTGGAAGGTGTTCCGGTATATCTCAAAAAGTGAGGTATACTGTATTCTTTTACTTTTTAACCGTTGATCTTTATTATATATTAATTTTATAATTAAAATCTATCAAGATCAACGGCTAAAAAGTGATAGAATATGGTATACCTCATTTTTTGAGGTATACCAAAAAACTTTCCTATATTATTAACAAAATTTCTACTTTTTTTTGTTTGTGCTGGATGAGAGAGAGCTTCCTTTCTTTTTTTGACGTTAGCTTCGTATTTCCTCTGGGAGCTAAATGAAGAGGTTTTTTTTTTTTGGTAAACCAAGGGGGCTAAAGCCCCAAAAGGAAAGAAAACAACATTTTGACTTTTTGAGAGGGGTTTTTTTTAAAAAAGAGAAATCTTGAGTTGGGCCAACAACATTTTTGTTTATGAGATGCTGTAAACCATATGGGTTTGACTATTGTTGTAAATTAGCAAAAAAAAAAAAAAAACTCCACTGTGCTATGTGTGTCCCACTTCTCAATGTCCAAACCAATCAGGACACAGCGGGACGTGGCAACTTACTCTTACTTTTTAGGTTTTTTTTTTATTTTTAAAAATATCCAAAAAATCACTAAAAATAAAAATATTCATTTTATAAATTGTTTAAAAATTATAAGTCTATATACTGTAGCAATACTACAAAATTATTTTTGATACGTTTTATTTTTTAAGAATTTATAAATAAATTCATTCCAAAAACTTTTCAAAATTTACGTACAATTTTCTCGTGTTATTACTAATTACTCGTTGATTTACGTACATTTTTTCACTAATTTTGAAAAACATAGTTTTACTATTCAACTAATTTAATAATAATTAATTAATATTGATAGATTGAATAACATTAGAGCGGGGTGCTTCGATCACCGCAACTGAGAGTCTTCGTCTTCGTCGTCGTCGTCGTCCACTGTCTCCACTCTGCACTCACTCTTCTTTCTACCTCCTCTAATGGTATCCCTACCGCTACTACTTACCCTGGTGGATCACTCTTGATTTCCACCTATCTATGTGTGTGCGCATCGCGCATACCCTACCCTATCGATCTGCAACTGCACCCTCTTATCACCGAAAATGGCTTCTAGATCTATCCATCGCACTTTGCTTCTAATTCTTGCAGCATGCTTACCACTATTGCTAATTCCTCAACCAGCTTCTTCCCAAGCTCCTCGCCCTAAGAACGTTCAAGCTGCACTTCGCGCTAAGTGGTCCGGCACTCCTTTGCTTCTAGAAGCTGGGTACGTTCCTTCCGTTCGTTCCCCTTTCATTGCACAAATAACTAACTACTTTCATTTCTTTTTCAGTTAAGTTTGTTACGACTTGCATTATTTATTTATTTATTTTTACAGTGAATTGTTATCGAAAGAAGACCAACGGTTTTTTTGGGGGTTTATTGAGGTTTGGCTTAGTTCTGATGATGATGCAGTTGGTTCTCGTTCGGCGAAGGATTGTCTTAAGAAGATTCTAGAACATGGAAGACCTCTTTTGAGGGAACCATTGGCGTCATTGTTTGAGTTCTCTCTTATGCTGAGATCAGCATCCCCTAGATTGGTCCTTTACCGCCAGTTAGCGCTGGAATCACTCTCTTCGTTTCCTCTTAGTGATGATGATAGTTCCTCGGACAATGACAAGATTGGAGTGAAGAAGTTAAACCCCCTTCTTGATGGTGTGGACCTCAGGAGCCCCCAAGGCAAGTGTTGTTGGGTGGATAATGGTGACCAGTTGTTTTTCGATGTTTCCGAGCTGCAGCCGTGGCTTCAAAGCCTCGCCGAACCGTGAGTTCTGCTGTTTATCGTTGATGTTGTTGTCCATGTTGTCCTTTGTCATGTTCTCAATGAGCTGAGAAAAGTTCCTTACATGTCTTGAAATTTGTCAACAGGGTGGGTGATTCGTATCAGAGGCCTGAAGTCTTTGATTTTGATCATGTTCATTTCGATTCGAGCATTGGAAGTCCGGTTGCTATTCTCTATGGTGCTCTTGGGACCAGTTGCTTTAAGGAATTTCATGGTGTTCTGGTTGGAGCTGCCAAAGAGGTTCATTCATTGACTCCTTGTCTCCAGATTCTATGTTAAGAGAATATCATATGCTGTAAACCTTGTAGCTTAAGAAAATTAAGATGACAGTTTGTTAGGCATCTTACTGTACTAATCTCCTAAAAGTATTTTTATTCACCTGGATATTTCTTAGGATCAGAACATATAAACATGATGGTTTATTTGAGAAAACCAAGGAGAATGCAGCAAGTGAAGCAATGGTGAAAAAACAGATGAAAAATAATGCAAACCATATTATCTTAAATTGGCTTCAATAGATAACTGAGTAGTTAGGGTTCCTTGATTTATTCTACCTAAAAATGATCTATTTCTCCCTTTCAACTACTATTGATACATTGTTTAAATATTTTTAGGGAAAAGTTAAGTACATATTACGACCTGTGTTGCCAGCGGGATGTGAAGCAGGTTCTGGCCACTGTGGGTCTGTTGGTGCAAGGGAGTCTGTGAACTTGGGTGGTTATGGCGTGGAACTTGCGTTAAAGAATATGGAATATAAAGCCATGGATGACAGCACAATTAAAAAAGGTTGGCATTATTGGCTCCATATGGATATATGTTTTGAATGAATGTAGAAACATTTTTTATTGTAGAAGTAGGCACTGATGAATTACAAGTTCTTTATTCTCTGGTTTAACTTTTAAGCTTGGTTTAGTAATATTTTGTTTTATTATAGAAAGCATTCTTCCTTCTCTTTTAATTATTCTTTTCATTTGTGTATATTTATTAAAATGTTTGCATGCAATAGGAATAGACGTCAAACATCTATTTGGTGTAAGGCCCCTGATCTTTATATGGGACTTTTCCTCTTAGACATGTTGAGAGATTAGCACTTTACCTACAGTTTACCTAGAAATCTCCCTCCACATGTAAATGTAAGAGGAGTGTTGTGTCACACTATTGAGTTGCCATTGTACAATTTTGTAAATCTCTGTGACTTAGATCAGAGATAGTTCAATCAAATGAAATGGTCAAGGAATTTACTTTAAAATAAAGAAAGAATTTCAGCACAAGGCAACACAAAAAGGAGAAAAAAGAAGACCTATGCAAAGTTAATGCAAACCCCCCAAAAAAAAGGGGTTCTTGCATGACTAACCATTCATGTACATCTGTATCTATAAGCTTAGGCTTTTGGTATAAGTGGTTTCATGATAGTTTTGCATACTTGTGAATAAATTCTGTTATTCATACAGTTTGCTGGTTGCAGGTGTGACTTTGGAGGATCCCCGAACTGAAGATCTTAGCCAAGATGTCAGAGGATTCATATTCTCAAAAATTCTGGTTTGTACAACTTAATTATATTTGTCTTCCATCATAGACATGAAAAAGTAAAACTAATCCTTTATGTTTTATTACATATATTTTGCTACTATGTGTGCCTAATGTTAACTTGGTTATGTATCTTTATTGGCTGAGAACACCTCCCACCCCACCAACCCTCCTATTTTCTTTGTAATCTGCCAAGCATTTTGATATAACAGTCTCATGCTTGTCTTAATTATATACTAGGGAACTATAAAGCTATAAATGAGTTTACATTTTGTGTTTACTTGCAGGAGCGTAAACCTGAGTTAACATCTGAGGTCATGGCTTTCAGGGATTATCTCTTGTCATCAACTGTATCAGATACACTTGATGTTTGGGAACTGAAGGGTATTGAAACATTTTCCCCTGATATTGGAATTAACTAATAATTTGTTTCCATTTTGTTTGGTTTAGTAAACCTTTCTCTAATATATTTTCATTGATGACAGATCTGGGGCATCAGACTGTACAGAGAATAGTCCGAGCCTCTGATCCTCTGCAGTCAATGCAAGATATCAATCAAAACTTCCCTAGCATAGTTTCTTCTTTATCTCGGATGAAGGTAATTAAAATAACTGCATTTGAAGGATCCTAAATTATTTCCTCTGTTGCACTGGTATGGGTACATGTCGGGTGCCATACCTATATTCATGCAACAGAGACATTTTCCTCCAAGATTATGTCCATTATTCTTATGAAACTCTGTTGTATGACAGCTTGATGAATCCGTTCAAGAGGAAATAGTGGCAAACCAGCGTATGGTTCCACCTGGCAAGTCTTTAATGGCCCTCAATGGTGCTTTAGTCAATGTTGAAGATGTTGACCTTTATCTGTAATGTTTTTTTCTCTTGTTGACATTGTTTTACATTATAATGCTGGAATGGTTTTTATTTTTATTTTTTTGGTTGCTCCTTTACACTATCCCTAAACATTACTAGCATATGAAGTTCGTTGTTAATCATGTGAAGCTTGATACACAATTTACTACTTTCGTGATTACTTGTAAATGCTGATTGTATAATTACACCTTTCTGTTGTTGGTTTAAGACTAACATGAATGTTTTAAACTAGAAGTTTGATGCAAATTTCAGGCTACTGATATTTTTTTATTGTCTTAATAAGGTTGATTGACTTGGTTCATCAGGATTTGTTGCTAGCTGATCAGTTCTCAAAATTGAAGGTAAATAGCATCTAAGAAGCTTCATTTTGGTATAATTTTAGTAGGGCTAATTTCTCGTCTATTTGCTGACTGACCTAATTAGTTTCAGGTGAAAATAATCCCCTGATGCATTTCAATAGAATATACATACTTATCAATATAAGTAAAATGTTTACCTTAGGATATTGGTATATCTCTTTAAAATACATTTGTGCATATTCAACGAATAAAATAGATTTGCGCTTCAGTGATGTTTTGCTGTATATCTAGGCTGTAATATTGATAATCCCAGTAATTACAGATTCCTCATAGTACTGTACGGAAACTGCTGTCAACTACACCTCCTTCAGAATCTAGTATGTTTCGTGTTGATATTCGTTCTACTCATGTTCATTATCTTAACAACTTGGAAGAAGATGCTATGTACAAAAGGTGGAGGAGCAATCTAAATGAGGTTAATCTTTTATTTTAAACTGTGCAATATTATTATTCTAAAATTATGCATTACAAAATTTTAATTTCATCATAATATATATAGATATATATATTTTTCAGATCTTGATGCCAGTCTTCCCTGGGCAGCTGCGTTACATCCGTAAAAATATTTTCCATGCTGTTTTTGTTATTGATCCAGCAACCAGTTGTGGTCTTGAGGCAAGTTTATTTTCTCAAGTTTCTGATATTTTCACGTTGTTCTCTGTGTATTGGGAATCCTCATTATGTGTCTTATTGCTTGGGACCTTGCAGTCAATTGATCTGATAATTTCCTTGTATGAGAATAATGTTCCTATGAGATTTGGGATCATTCTATATTCTTCGAACTACACCATACAGTTAGAGAATCATTCTACCAAAGATGATGATAAATTTGAGGAGGATATATCGGATATGGTAATTTTTACCTTTTCACACACACACACACTCTTTTGGAATCCAACATTGGGTTTATGATGTGGACTTTTTGTCTTTTAATTTTTCAGGTCATACGTCTCTTCAGCTATATCAAGGAGAGCTATGGAACTCCATTGGCTTTCCAGTTTTTGATTAATGTAAGAATTTCTCTTCAGTATTAGTTATCTTCTCTTGCTGTGTTCTTATAATGGCCTTCGTGTATTACGCTTTTATTTAGATTCAAAAGATTTGTGCACAAGTATTACATGACTGAAATCCAGTTAACTCTATCTTGAGAATTTGTGGCAACTAGTTCAGAATTTTAATCTATCAAGTTGCCTGATTGACCAAAAAGTACATTAATTAAACCTGTAAATTTTCTAGGAAATAACTAACCTTCAGATGGTTGTGGACAGAGACAGATGCTAACATTGTTCTGAGTTTGCAATCAATTTAAAGAACTGTGTTCTACATGTTTTGTAGGTTAACAAATTACGTACTGAATCAGATGGTGATTCAGATGATGATCTTGAACTTCACCATGTTGAAGGGGCATTTGTGGAAACATTATTGTAAGATTTTGCCAAACAATTTTATTGATCAGTGGGATGCTGACATTCCTCTTATAATATATCGCTTCTATGGTTCTATTCTTTTTCAGTAACATCGAATGCTTGCTTTATTTCTTGTTTATAGATGTTGATTGTGTGTTCTCACCATTTTTCTGTAGACCCAAAGCAAAATCCTTACCTCAAGTGATCTTCTATTTATAGGGATTTATTTAAGTGTTCTCATAATTTTCTGTAGACCCAAAGTAAAATCCCACCCTCAAGAGATGTTACTAAAGCTGGAGAAGGATCAAAACTTGAAGAAATTGTCACATGAAAGCTCCATGCATGTATTTAAGCTTGGTTTGTCTAAGCTTCAATGTTCTTTGTTGATGAACGGGCTTGTTATTGATCCGACTGAGGTAATAGTCTTATGAGGCTTTTACCTACCTCATCATCTTAGTTCCAAAAATTGTATGTTTTTCTTAATGATTTCTGCATTTATTTGTCTCTTATAAACATTAAAAGAAAGAGAGAAAATGAAAAAGAAAAAAGTATATTGATGGCTTTATTATCAATCATTTATTTTTGAACATCATTCTCTTATTTAATCACCTAGCGTTAATCACTTCCATTTTATTTTAGTGCACCTTGCATTTGGGTCAACTGTGTGCATGTTATACTTGGGTTCCATTTGTGTATGGCCAAATTACTATTATTTAACTACCGTTTATAATCATTGTGTTTTCATGATAGTGCCAAAACTGGCATACAAACTAACCTGTTCTGTTATCCCTTTTCCCCCCTTTTTTCCAATGAATTTTATCAGGAGGCTTTATTTAATGCATTGAACGAAGAAACTCAGAGAATACAGGAAAGCGTGTATTTTGGACAAATAAATTCTAACACTGATGTATTAGATAAGTTCCTATCAGAAGCTGGTATTCAACGATATAATCCTCAGGTATATTATTTTTTAACAATTTGTTCTGCAAAAACATATGACGTGTGACTAACCAATTTCTGATTGGTGTAGATTATTTCTGATAACAAACCGAAGCTCATATCTCTGTCTAAGTTTATTTTTGGAGAGGGATCTATACTCAATGATATCCACTACTTGCATTCTCCTGGAAGTAAGTTGTTGGAATGAATCAATAAGTTCAATATTTCTATGGTTCTTTCTGTCTTTACATTTGGTTTCCTTTTGTCAAATCCAGCAATGGATGATCTGAAACCTGTAACACATCTTCTTGCTATTGATATCACTTCAAAGAGTGGGATAAAATTACTTCGGCATGGCTTACATTACCTGGTTAGTATTGTTTTACATTTCGGTTGAAAATGCTTGTACTTTTGAAGCTTTCCCTTTTTCTTTAACCCGACCCTTTCCCAGTTTTAATATTACTTTGTGACAAGTTGGACCTATTAATTCAGTTAGTTAAACATAACTGCTTCACCCCAAACCAAATATTATGCTGCAGATAGAAGGGTCTAAAGGTGCTCGTGTAGGAATTCTGTTTAATGCTAATCAGAGTACAACTTCATTTAGCCTCATGTTTGCGAAGGTTTTGGAAATAACTACATCCTCATATAGGTCTGTTTTTTAAATAGTGAAAGTGGTTGATTGACTAGTTGATTCTCTACTCCTCCAAATTCCTTTTAAATCTGAATTATGATTTTCATATTGGTTATATGAATGCATGGCTTTATGCAGCCATAAGAAGAATGTATTGGATTTCTTGGATCAACTATGCTCAATCTATCAGCAGAAGTACTTACATACATCGGCTGTTGAAGTTGATAGTACTCAAGCATTTGTTGGTAAGGTCTCTGAGCTTGCTGAAGCTAATGGGCTACCATCTAAGGTCTATGAATCAGCCCTTTCAGAATTTTCTGCTGATGAAGTGAGAAGTCATTTGAGGAAGGTACTTTTGGTTGCTTTACCATTTAAACAACCACATTTTTGTGCATATGAAATCTGTGAACCCCTGCTGCTATTATTTTTACTTTTTCCTATTTGATAACCTAAAAATAATTCTCAGGCTCTCCCATATTTTATTTATTTCGTGGAGGTTTGTGAAGTTCCACACTTCCAGGGTCAATTTTTTTCTTAGTCATTAAATTTATGTTAACGAGGCTTTTTGTCATCAGGTGGAAAATTTTTTGTACAGAACACTTGGGTCTGAATCTGGTGTCAATGCTGTCTTTACTAATGGAAGGGTAAGGTTGTCTCTACTTGGTTTTTTGTGTTATATTCGCCCTCCTGAATTATATATATATATACCCTCCACCTGGCCCCGTGGAGACTAGATGAAGTTCAGCTCATTTATAAATATCTATGGCACTCTTCCTGTGGTACCCTTAACATTTATGTTTTATAGGTGACCTATCCTGTTGCTGAGGGAACATTTTTGAGTGCTGATATGCATCTTCTTGAATCAATTGAGTTTAAGCAAAGGACAAAGCATATTGTGGAAATTATTGAAGAAGTGAAATGGCAGGATGTTGACCCTGACATGCTGACAAGGTTTCTTGATCTTTGCTCTTTCAGTTTTGACTTTCAGCTTTAGCACTTTCAGTCACTGCTTGATGCCTTGATCATTATTATCTTCCCATTAAGCATGTTGCTGGAATGCTGGGTATGGAACTACTAATATGAAAGAATGTAACAATTCAAGTATAACATGGCACCAGTTATTGTCTATGCAAATGATCATACAACAGCTTGATATTCACTTGAAGGTTATCAAGACCAGCATTAATCACAAAACCAACATGCTTCTATCATTAAGAAGATAATGAGAGTTTAGGAGGAGTGCACGTTTAAGAACACTTTGATGTGCTGTTGGTGTAGCCAATTTGTGTTGGGCTAGATTTTATATTTGAAGTTAAAGCTTGTCTATGCTGAGAGTTTATTTGATTGATTTAAGAAATCCTCATAAATTTTTGTGTCATTTACTATTTCTTCAATCTTTGGCTAAAGTAAATGACACATAATATCTGTACAAGTTATTTATATTTGCCCAATATATATATTAAGGTTTGGCTATCCTTTAATTCCTCCTTATGTTGTTCACAGCAAATTCATCAGTGATATTGTCATGGGCCTATCATCTTCAATGGCCACACGGGAAAGGAGTTCTGAAAGTGCACGTTTTGAGATTTTGGGTGATCAACATAGGTAATGTTGTTTAAAGTGTACTCAATCTTCTAAGTTGTCAATTGTAATAATATTTACCTTTTGTTTACAGTGTATAACTTCATCTATTGTTTTTAATTTTTTTCCTGTGAGATTTAGTATTTAGGTTGCTGACTCATAATTAAACTTTATTAATATTTCATCTGGCATTTGTTTTGCAGTGCCATTATTTTGAATAATGGAAATTCTAGCATTCATATTGATGCAGTTCTCGATCCTTTAAGTCCGACCAGCCAGAGATTGTCTGGAATTCTTCGAATATTATGGAAATACATTCAGCCAAGCATGAGGATTGTACTGAATCCAGTGGTTGGTTAATATCATAGTTCCACTAGTGTACATATTATATGACTTTTTTATCAAAATAATAAATATGGATATAGAATTTTATCCCTTTATCCTCAAACTTGAGATGGCAAAAGAAAGATGTTTTTATGGCAAACACTGCAAATGCAGAATTTTTCCCCCCCTTTTTTCTTTTTCTTTTTTCCTGGATAGGATTAATATTTAAATATTGAATACCTTTTTTTTGTTTTTTTAATGCCAGAGTTCCCTTGCTGATCTTCCTCTGAAGAACTACTACAGATATGTAGTGCCTACCATGGTATATCTTACACTTTTAGATATTAAAATGATAAAATCCCATGACATTTCATGTTTGATTTCTTAAGTTTTTTGTTGCTTTTGCAGGATGATTTTAGTAACACTGACTCTTCGTTAAATGGCCCTAAAGCTTTTTTTGCTAACATGCCATTGTCTAAGACCCTCACCATGAATCTTGATGTTCCTGAACCCTGGCTTGTTGAACCTGTCATTGCAGTGTAAGTCTTAACCTAAGCATTTGTTAAGATTTTAAGATGGTGCTTGACGTAGTACTAAGAACACTTAGTTTGTTAGTGGGAAACTTAATTATTGGATCTCTAACGTTGGTTCCGTAGCATTGTTCTAAAACATTGAATCAGTTAATTAGTGGGTTAACGAATTAAATTAACGATTTGTTTCTTAGCTATTATAATTTTTTTTTCAATATGTATTTAACAAATATATTTAATACAATTATATTATTTTATATTTAATCTAAGTAAAGAACAATTAAATAAATTTTTTTATCGGCGCAACGCGCGGGCAATACCCTAGTGACTGTTTATTTAATAAATTTCCTGGTTCCTTGATTCACCTTTACTAACCATCTAATTGCAAGAAATTAGAGGTTTGTTCAAGACCAGATCTATATATTCAGAATAAATCACATTGACCTCCCATGTGCTCTTTTTAAAATTTTGGCATGACTATACCCTCTTTGATTACGTCACTGTTATTCTTATTAAACCATGCTAATATCTTCTTTGGTGTTATTATATTAAATCCCAAAAAACTAATTTTGATTGCAAAGAAGCATGTGATAAATTTGACTGAATACCTTCTGAAATGTAAAATAATGTGAACTGTAAGATAAAAGAAAGGCTATATTTCCAAGATTGTAGACTTGAGTTTGCTTCATAATTAACATAAAGCATAGACAATGAGTGACATGAAACTGCTTTTGATTATAAGTATAATTGAGCCTTGTGCATTTTCTATAAATAGAAGGTGAGTCCTGTTGTTATTCATGAAAAATGAAGGGAAGTAGATGCCATTTTACTTTTACCTTGAGGTTGATCTGTTTAACTTTCTTTTTTTTTTTCTTTGGGTGTGTGTGCAATCGCCTTTATTCTGTAAATTTTTCATTTTTAACATTCTCGTATCCTTTTCTTGTTGCAGTCATGACTTGGATAACATTCTGCTTGAGAACCTTGGTGATACAAGAACACTGCAAGCAGTTTTTGAACTTGAAGCCCTTGTCCTCACAGGTAAAATTACATTGTCTTTATTTCACTTCAAGAGTAAAAACCATTTATTCCTAACTTTTTGAAGTCAGCAATAATGCAGTCTTAAAAAAGTCTTCATATCAATTCAGCCCTCCTTACACGTTGAATTTTGACATCAATTTCATTATTCTGTCAAATTATCAGCGACTTCCACTACTATCTTTTTCTAGTTAGCATATTAGTTCTAAGTTATGTTTTTTATTTGTCTTCCTTTACCAAAGAAAGAGAAAATTTACATAGCTTCAACTTGATTTAAAAGAAACGAAAAATGGAATGTCTGACTAAATGTATGCAGTAAGTGTAGCAGGACTGACCAAATATTTGAAGTGACCCACCAACTTGATAATATGGAAATTTTCTCCTTTCTTGAGTTAAGGAAGACAAATAAACAATGTAGCTCAATACTGCATGGCAATCAGGATGAATAATATAAGTTACTAATGATTAGTCACAAGAATTAAATTGATGTCAACTTTAAATGTTTGGACTGAAAAGGATGTTTCCTGTTACAAATAGAGTCTGGTGATTGTTTGTGATATTGCCAATAAATAGAATTACTTAGTATTTTCTATTAATCCATTGTACAACTAATCAGGTCATTGCTCTGAGAAAGATCATGAACCTCCTCGAGGTCTTCAGCTAATTCTTGGAACCAAAAGCACACCCCATTTAGTTGATACCCTTGTGATGGCCAATCTTGGCTATTGGCAAATGAAAGTCTCTCCTGGGGTTTGGTTCTTGCAGCTTGCTCCTGGTAGAAGCTCTGAGCTTTATAC
>JASCZI010090628.1:284154-309196 GCA_036250425.1 Stylosanthes scabra | reverse complement strand
GTGGTGATGGAAATCTGGACAAACAATCATCAAAACTCATCACTATTAATGATTTACGGGGTAAAGTTGTTCACATGGAAGTTGTTAAAAGAAAGGGCAAGGAGAGTGAAAAATTGCTGATACCTGATGATGGTGAACAAGATAAGAACGAAGTGAGTGCTTACTTGAGAATTGCTTCTTTATATATATATATATATATACTTATTTTGTTAAAACAAGTGGAAGCCTCAGAATTTCTTTCATATTTTCGTAGGGAAGTAGCTGGAATTCCAACTTCCTAAAGTGGGCTTCTGGCTTCATTAGTAGCAATGAACTATCTAAAAAAGCTGAAAGCAGTTCATCAGTGAGTTTTGTTTCATTTTTTCTTTGTTTCTTCGTTGTGTTTCCCTTGAATAAATATTCTGCTTAGGGACCAACAGTAATAACAATCAAGCTTCCTGTGGTTCTGTAAAAAAGTTTCATATGATTTGTATTTATGCATCAATGCTTAAACAATGTAATTCCTGGCTTCTTGAGCTGAATGGAAAGACCATTGTTATATTGCCTTATGATGCATCCAACCAATTGTGTCAAAATGAGCCAAATTTAGAGTATATTTTGGCTATGTTCTGCCTCACTTTCTCTCTTTCACCTTATCTACCTAATGCATCATCTCCCATGTTGTAACGGACCAATCTTTTTGCGATAGGATAAAGGAAGCACCGGACGGCATGGAAAAACTATTAATATCTTTTCAATTGCATCGGGACACTTGTAAGTGTTTCTCTTTTATTATCTTTGTTATGTGATTTGTTTTTAGTAATGGCAAAAAGTGCTTCTTTGTTTGTCTTCCTAACTGTTTTCACATTTGACTTTTAATACTTTACATCCTTTTTGAACTTCAAAGGTTTTACTTTTTTTTTTCCCTTTGAAATTTGAAATAAAGAAAATCTTTATCCAAACTTAGATGGATATTCAGATGACAGATGTTCATGGTCATGGCACTGCAAAAAGTGCCTTGCAGGGAAGAAAGATATTATCACCACATAATTGTTAATACAGTCCTTACTTTATAATTGTTGATGTTTTGTTTTTGCTAGATATGAACGCTTTCTGAAGATTATGATCCTAAGTGTTCTAAAGAACACCAATCGTCCGGTTAAATTCTGGTTCATAAAGAACTACCTGTCTCCTCCCTTTAAGGTAATATATCTGCACAACATTTGTTCGTTTCTACATTGGAAGTTTAAAATAAAATATAATGAGTTAGTTTGACACCCTCAAATTGTATTGATGGTTGTCTTGACGTAGGATTTGATTCCCCACATGGCCAAAGAGTATGGTTTTGAATATGAACTAATCACATACAAGTGGCCTACATGGTTGCATAAGCAAAAGGAAAAGCAGCGAATAATCTGGGCATATAAAATCTTATTCCTTGATGTCATCTTTCCCCTTTCCTTGGAGAAGGTATCATGATTTTCTTCCTCTGAATCAATCACACTTTTCCATTGTTCTCCACACTCAGTTTTGTATTGATAAGCACACACAGCATTCACAAGGATTGCACTTAGAATTTATCTAAACTCTGCCAATGTTTTCAGGTCATTTTTGTGGACGCTGATCAAGTTGTAAGGGCTGACATGGGAGAACTCTATGACATGAATTTAAAAGGAAAACCTCTGGCATATACTCCATTTTGTGATAATAATAAGGAAATGGATGGATATCGATTTTGGAGACAAGTAAATGCTGTTGTCAAACTTAAATATATTCATCTTGGTTTTCAGTTTTTATCATCATACCCTTGCATTAATACATAGATGCTGCATTGAATGCTAAATTTGTTCTCTTTTTCTTTTTGCCACAGGGCTTTTGGAAGGATCATTTGCGGGGAAAACCGTATCATATTAGGTTATAACTCGTTTCTTGATTGTCTTGCCTGAAATAACCATGATTCTATGATTGATCATTTATGTGATTGTCGATTTTATTCCTTCTGGCAGTGCTTTATATGTTGTTGATCTGAAGAAGTTCCGAGAGACTGCAGCTGGAGATAATCTCAGAGTTTTCTATGAAACCCTTAGCAAGGATCCAAATAGTCTATCCAACTTGGATCAGGTAGGAGGTTTAGTCATAGTTTCTACACTTTTTTTAGTTAGGAGAGTATCACTCAAGATCAAAATTTTCAGGAAGGCCAATTTGGATGGAGGTGTTATTCACTTTGGCCAGATTTTCATTAAATTATCATTTTCTTCATCTTAAATTTGCCTCTGGTTCAGGATCTCCCCAATTATGCTCAGCATAATGTGCCCATCTTCTCTTTGCCACAAGAATGGCTATGGTGTGAATCATGGTGTGGTAATGCTACAAAGTCCAAGGCAAAAACCATTGATCTGTGCAACAACCCCATGACAAAAGAACCCAAACTTCAGGTAATTGAAGTTCTGTTCTTTGTAGCTCACATCAAATCACTGTTGATGTTTTAGCATCTCCTTTTCCATATATGCTTGTTAAGTTACTTCCTCTTTGATCTTAGGGTGCTAGACGAATAGTGTCTGAGTGGCCAGACCTTGATTCGGAGGCAAGAAAGTTCACTGCACGAATCTTAGGTGAAGATCAAGAATCCGTGCAATCCCCAAATCAATCAAAGGATAAGACTAATGATGATTCTTTGCAAGTGGACTCAGAATCCAAGGCTGAGTTGTGACAACGATAATCGAAATGCTTTTTACAAGTTATTTAAAAACATTCAGTGATCCTTGCTGCAGCTTGGCACCGCGTAGCACAGTGATATCTCATACCACGGCGTGCCTGCAGATGAATTGGCAGCCAGTTTTCCAAACACAATAACAACAACGAAGTGCAATAAGATTTTGCCTTCTCTGTTTGCCAATTCCTGGTTCACAAGAGATTTTGATTAGACAGAAATGATAGTGAATTTAAATATTGTGCTCAATGTAACCATTTTGGACATAGGTGCCATTAATTATGTGTACCATTAGCCATTAGCCATTAGTAACCCCTCCAATCCCTTCCCCAACCTTTAATTTGGTATGTACCTGAATGTTGGAAATTTTCACTGTCATTTGTATGGCTATGGTAGTCTAGCTTTATTTATCATAATTGCTAACTATTTATTGCTATCTGACTTTTCAGTGGATGCATGCTACCGCATTTATGTTCATATAATTCAGAGAAATATCTCTTGATTGATTTTTTTCCCCTTTCCCAATCTTTTTTTTTTCATCCATTCATATATCATCTTGCTAATTGCTGAGCATGTTTCCTTTAAGCATATTTTGAACACCAGATACTTGAGATCAAATGTTTACAACTCGTGAAATTATTTTATTGCTATTTATATGATTTTAGAGTATAGAGGCCATTCCTCTGCCTTACTATGGTGTGAACACTGAGTAGTTTGAACTCCATGAACATAACGATTAACATCAGCAAATGCAACTAATTTTTGGCCTTAGTATTATTGTAGTTGCTATAATTTTTACTGAACAAAATCTAAAATCTTGCAGTACAAGAAATAAATGGAGCACTAAAAGTGGTGAATAATTGATATCGTTATCTGGCACTGGCAGGGCGTGGTTCTATATAATGAGTATTGTTTTTGACGTTATTGAAATGAAATGGAAACCCTGATGGATATTGGACCACTACATCTTATGCTATGTTGATAAGATTAGTGAATAAGATACTAAGAAGTGGGTTGCTCAGAAAGCATAAATGTCATTCATATTTTCCTCATGTGTGGTGAAAACTGTAAAATTTCAAACCCTCTTATGCAAGTGCGTAATTTGGAAGATGAATCAAATGCCAATGATCCTCAGTTTCTACAAGCACATTTTGATGCAATTGCACTATAATGTCAAATACCTTCATATTTTAGAGAGATTCTGTTGTACATATTAGATTGTTGTGGTTTTGACGTGTGAATAGATTCTGTTATTTGAGGTTGACACAGCCATAGTGATAATTTATGGCCTTATTCAACACCCAAGATAATAAGAAGCACTACTATTGTTTTCCGCTTCAAATTGCAATCGAAGTTTCTCCAACACAAGAAATCATGATAAATCAAAGACTTACGTTGTTGTGTTTGTTCATTGGAAACTTAAACATTATTAGATGTTCTCGTAATGATAGCTGTCGGAAAGATGTCTCTAAATGGCCACTACGTACAAATCATAGTAATTTTCATGTCAATGGACACTAATGATGTTCATCAAGAAGGAAGTTAATTAAGGAAGAAGTTAAATCCCTATTTGTGGTTGTAGCCATATGTTTGTGCGGGTAATTTATCATTTACCAAGAATAAGCAATGGTCTCTGTCATTTCATGGCCACAACCTCCAAGGTCGTTGTTATGGGAGGGTGGAACCAATAGAGCATACAAATTTAGGGTCACTTTCACACTTCCATTCTCTCTTTCAAATAATAATAAAAAGAGTAAAGTATACTTTTTGTCCCTGAAATTTGTTAAAAGTTTTAAAAATATTTTTAAATTTCATTTTATTTCAATCGTGTCCCTAAAGTTTTTGATTTATATCAAATATACCCTTAATGACTAAATTTTTAAAAATTTTAGGATAAATTCATTAATAATAACGGAACATTATAATCAATTTGTTTGTGTTGAAGGTTATTCTTATGAAATTATTGCTAAATTAGCCTTGAATTTTTTTAAAAAAAATTAATTTTTAGGGGTATATTTGATTCAAATAAAAAACTCCAGGGACAAAATTGTAACAAAATGAAACTTAAGAGTATTTTTGAAACTTTTAGCAAACTTCAAGAACAAAAAATATATTTTACCCTAATAAAAAAGTGAATATTCAGATGCAGATGCAGTCGACTTCATATGAAGTTATTTATTTAACATCGTTAGATAATATGACTAAATTGCGATCTGACGATTTAAAATGATAACTTCTTCTAAAATCAACTGCATATGAATTTCCACCATGACACAAATTATTTACTCTTTTTCTATCTCCTTCACTCTATATACTCTTTAGATTTTGTATCAAAATAAGCATCTTGTAAACACCACACTATTTCTCTTAATTATGTAATTAATAATTTTGTTACTCGCCAAAATAGTAATTCAGGTCAAAAAATAATAATCATGTGTGTACATTAATATTGGGGAATGAGAATATCCATTTACTTAGAGGTATATGAGGAATTTTATTTCATGCCTTTTCGTTTGTTGGAGAGACTAATGTCCCAAAGAAAGTGGAGAATTTTAAATATTGTAATGAATTGAATATTGTCATTGCTGCTAGATTCGGTCTTTATCTTATCATAATTACAGGGCCCATACTTTACGTGACTAACTTTTCTTCATGCAATGCAGTCCATTATAATTTGCACAAAAATAATAAAAGAAAACAAAATATAATAATTAAGAAAAACAATTAAGTAATCAGATAACTAAGTTAAGTAAAATAAACTAGACATATCTAAAGCTACCTATACTTTTTTACAAACACAACTTTCCTTAAATATTTTATTGATGTTGAAGATTACTTTAGGGTTATTTATTTAGTGATTTAGGTGCACATGACTATAAACAAGAGTGGTAATAATTATAAAGACATTTGAACACTTATAATTAAAAAATATATTAAAGGAAATAGAAAATGACATATCATTATTAGATAATATCTTGAACAGTTGAAGAACTAAATATTTCTGTAGTGATGATAGATATTGTTGCATGAGGCCGGTTATAACTGATTTTCTCCAAGCTTTGATCAGAGACAGTCAAGCCTTTTAGTTTCATAATTAATGATTAAGGAGTGGAAATTAAGAAATTATGAATCAATTAGGTATGTATGTATGTATGTTAGGAATAAGAGGTGATGATGAGGGGGAAATGGGTGGAATTAGGAGGTGTGTTTATGCAATTGGTGGCTATGGAATTTTGGAATAGGTGATTATAACTTTATAAGTGCCAAGAGGTCACACAAAGTGAAATATTCAAAGGCAGTTGCCCTTATTTATACTGTGTATGATTTTCTGAATTTTTAATTAAATTTCTATATATTTTTTAATTAGATCTCTTTTATATGTCAGATTTTGTAATTAAATATCATCTGTGATAAAATTTGATATGATGTAAAAATTTAATTAAAAAAAAAAATCTAACTAAATATTCGATAAAAATATAGGACCAATAAAATAATTTAACATTTATATTATTTTGTTTATAATTACTTAAGCCTCACTTCTCTTAATCAATACTGAGTTAAGAAAAGGCTAGACAATAAATAATTTTTTAATCAATAATTTTATTTTTACTCTTTATGTGTGTATTAATTTAAAATTATATTGACTAACTCGAATGTTATTAGATGTGACCTTAAAGGAAGGAGTAGTCGTGTTAACTTGACACTGTAACTGGCCTGCATAAATAAATTCCATAAAGTATATATAAATCATACTTATTGTGTCTAAACCGTGTGTGTTTTGAATCTTATCAACTTATTATTCACTAATGTGACTGAAATGCATGATGCATGTCACCTAATTACCTCGGAATTTTCTAGCTACCCAGATATTATTATTATTATTATTATTATTATTATTATTATTATTATTATTATTATTATTATTATTATTATTATATATCGCTGGTCATACACAATTTGTACGAGTTTTTCATTGATAACTATACAAAACACTACAACCAACCGGCCACAAATGTAACATCTGAAAATGATGTTACAATTATATCAGAGAGAGAGAAGGAAAAAAAAAAAAGAGAAAGGAAGAAATGGACCAAAGCATAGCATAAAAGGATCGTCTCCATCCACGAAGCCACCACCAAGTCTTGAATATATATGACCCACCTTTTTATTTCTAATTAAATTAAAACAATTGATCTTATCTCACACATTCATATTGATTTATGGTGCATGCTACACCATGCATTATATATATTATTATATATATATAACTATAATGTAATGTATTAATATTATCCTAATTAACATGGACACCTAATTTAATTTGAGTCACTATTGTAACCATAGCCATAACTATTAATTAGTGCTACATATACATGAGGACAGAGGACCCCCTTATATATATCATCACCATCAAGTAATAAATAAATAAACAATACAAACGAGTTCTGCAACTACCACCCTTCTTGATTTATTGTTTTTGTCCTTTGAATAAACACCATCAATAATTCAAGAAATTAACATGTCTTTCAAAAATAATACTAATAAGCAGGAACATGATGATCATTTAGGAGGTTCATCATCATCATCATCATTATCATCAGGGAAGAACATGTCATTCAATCTGAGGAATGTTTCAAAGCTGATTCTTCCTCCACTTGGAGTTTCATCAAACAAGTATGAGAACCCAGTTGAGTCAATAAAAGGGAGGATCATATCACCAATGGATTCAAGATACAGATGCTGGGAGAGTTTAATGGTGGTTCTGGTAGCATACTCTGCATGGGTGTATCCATTTGAAGTAGCATTCATGCACTCGTCACCACCACAATATAGAAGAATATACATTGTTGACACTCTTGTTGATCTTTTCTTTGCCGTTGACATTGTTTTGACCTTCTTCTTGGCTTACATAGATCGAACAACTCATCTCTTAGTTCATGACTCCAAAAAGATTGTACTCAGGTAATTTAATTAATTACTTACTTTATATTTTCATGTCAATCAACATTAGTTAATAACTTAAATTTGATGTTCTAATATTTTAGGTTTCGAATATATCGTTTTTCAAAAAAATATAAAGTTGACTCATTGTTAATTACTTTAGGTTTGGGATATTCCATTTTCAAAATAATTACATATGTTTCACTACCTTTGGACGTCCTATAAATAATGATTACCAATATTCTATTTTTATTGGCCGACTTATTGTTTAGAATAATATTAATTATCTATATTTTTCATTAAATAAATTGCTATATCACCTGTTAATAATTATTTTTTAAAATTTTTTACATATTTATTCTACAACAACTATATATGATGTTATGTTATTTTGAGTTAATTTTGATTTGAAGTGATTATATTTTTATTAAATGAATATATTTTTTATTGATTAATTTGTGTTAATCAAATAGTCAATTTACTTATCTATTTAAATAAGTATTAATTTATTTTTCCTTATGTATTCTTTTACTTTTTTATCACAATTTTGAAAACAGAAAATAAAAATAAACGTACCAGTAAATTTTTCTACCACCAAAATAAATAGCTCTAACATAATGGATATATTTTCTTAAAAAAAAAAGGGTTGGATGCATTGCACAGGTCGCATAGATAAAGTGATATATTTTTCTTTTTGGGGGGGAAGAAAAAAAAGTGATACAATTAAACTTTTTAATGATGATCTAAAAAGTCGAATGTAAATATGTGAAAGCACTATTTTAATAGAAAAAGGTAAAAAGGTTCGTTACAAATAAAATATTGTATCTGATTCTGATATATTTTTCTCACATAAGGAATTTAACTTAACTTTAGTGGGTATGTAATTAATAATTATTATTCTATTCCGAAGCATGAAGGACACGAGTGATTGATTCAACATTCTATTTTGTTGCACCAAAATATCATCCTTCCTGATTTGTGCTGGTCACTTGACGAAGAGGTCCTCCTCGGATGCGTCTTGATTTTAAAGAGGGCGGACTCGATTTTTAAGAGGTTGACCGAGCTTAGAACGGCGGGTGGTGGACCTGCAAGGCCACTCCGACGCTCAAGTCAGTAAAAGTGTATTAGAGAATAAAGTATAGGAAGGAGAAGATTGCATCTCATAACTTGAGACTAGATTGATGTATTTATAGGCTTTGAGGATGGAGTAACTGTTTCTGCAGTTATTAGAGTGAGGGAATCAAATCCCTATTTTTGTGGGATGAGGCCATGCAGTTATGTTGACTGATTCTTTTTGGCCTTATCTTATTTGTTGGGAGCTTCATTCTTAAGAGTTAAGTTTATTAATTAAATATGTGCTGAATATTGGATGCGGGCCAAATAAGCCTTTTTGTTTGTTAGCAGTGGGCTGAATTGTGAATGTGGCCATTCACTTATCCGTAGTGGGCCTAATCATGATGGGCCATATCATAGCCCCCAAGCTTGATCTGTACAGTTTGGTATCAGGTTAAGCTTATTTGATGTTTGAGATGTTTTGAATGTTTGTTTTGAAGCCCCCAAGTTTGAGTTGTTGAAGCTTTGAGTCGGTCGAGTTGTTGGTTGAGTTGTTTATTTTTTAATGACCACGTTGAGCTTTTGTAGATTTAGTTATAAATCGGCAGTTAATAATGAAGGTACTTATATGTATGTAAGCCCCCAAGGTCAACTTGGGAATTTGAAAATTAGTAGAGTTTTGTCCTTATGTGAAAGAGGAGAGTTGAAAAGAATGAAAGTTTGATACTTAAAGTAGAGAGTGGACATGTTTGTATTACTTGAAGCATTGTATTACCAAGGTTGTGAGTTGAGCCCCCAGGCTCTTTAGAAAGTGGGTAATGAGGCAGAAACCAAGAAGTCAGTTTGATTGAGTGTCGAATTTAGATATCAGTTTAATATGATAGCCAACCTATAGAGGTCGTTTATGATATAGAGCTGCCCTGAAGAGGTCGGTTAGATAGAACTTAGAAAGTCGTTCTCAAGAGATCGGTTATGATAGAAATCCATTCTAAAGAGGCCGACTTGGACTGAAGAAGTCGGTTAGGAAGGCAACCTGAAGAGGACAGTTAGATAAGTCTCCGACCTGAAGAGGTCGGTTAGATAAGTCTCCGACGTGAAGAGGTCGGTTAGATTAGTTTCCAATCAGAGATCGGTTAGGAAGCCAACCTGAAGAGGTTGGTTAGATGAGTTTCCGGCCTAAAGAGGTCGGTTAGATATGTTTTCGACCTGAAGAGGTCGGTTAGATAAGTTTGCGACCTGAAGAGGTCGGTTTGATTAGTCTCTGGCCTGAAAAGGTCGGTTAGATATAACATAGATGTTTGTATGTTCATGAAATTAGAATAATAGGCAATTGTGGAATATGTATAGCTCGATGATATATAGCAGTTATGCATCTTTGATGCAAGCATATAATAACGTGATAAGCCTTGAGGTTATGAGTTAGAGTTCATGTTAAGCATTCATATAAGAGGTCACCAAGGCAAGCGGTTGAGTGCTGCTCGGTGTGACTCCATTGTTAACTCGTCACCATGCTTTTAACTCCTGAAAAAGAGAAGAAAAGCAAAGAAAAAACAAGACAGAAATGTGGGGATGTTAGTGTTCTGCCCCACGGCGGGTGCCAATGTTCTGAGCTGGTCACTTGGCGAAGAGGTTCTCCTCGGATGCGTCTTGGCTTCAAAGAGGGTGGACTCGACTTCCAAGAGGTTGACCGAGCTTGGAACGGTGGGGGGTGGACCTGCAAGGCCACTCCGACGCTCAAGTCAGTAAAAGTGTATTAGAGAATAAAGTATAAGAAGGAGAAGATTGCGTCAAATAACTTGAGACTATAGTGATATATTTATAGGCCTTAAGGATGGAGTAACTGGTTCTGCAGTTGATAGGGTGAGGGAATCAAATCCCTATTTTTGTGGGATGAGGCCATGCAGTTATGTTGACTGATTCTTTTTGGCCTTATCTTATTTATTGGGAGCTTCATTTTTAAGAGTTAAGTTTATTAATTGAACATGTGCTGAATATTGAATGTGGGCCAGGTAAACCTTTTTATTTGTTAGTAGTGGACTGAATTGTGAATGTGATTATTTACTTATTCGTAGTGGACCTAATCATGATCGTCATATCACTTCCCAATTCTCTAATTCCTTTTCTGTTTAATTTATGCAATAATATGCATGTGGCCTCTCATTTTCTACTCACTACATACTCTCTTTTGTTTTTCTGATAAAAAAAATATATATATTTCGGTTTTCAATTAATCAAGACTTGATTAGATTTGATTGCGTAAAATACTAGCCCATCTATTATTTTCCTTTTATTGAATCAAATTCAACCCTATTAATGATGCTTGGTTTTGTTTGTTATAGTTGTAACTACCACTATCCTTCTTTTTTTTTGGTCTGGCAACTACCACTATCCTTGATGTGTGGTCTAATTTTAACCACGTCAGAAATATGGGCCAGATCTTAATGGTATTATAATTCATAAGTAGGTGTGACAAAGTCAATACGGGCTAGCCCAATACAAATAATTGCCCAATAACTTGTTAGCCCAATTTACCAAAAAGCTCTTTGTTAGCACTAATACCCAAATTATTTTTACTATAAATGATAGATCTATTGGCCCATTTCCAACAAGACCAAAAAAATATCAATTCCTCTGAAAAACCCTACCCTCAATACGCCGACCAAAAAAAAAAAAACTACCCTCAATACTATGGTGATGATTGTATTGAAAAGCAAGGATCATGATTTATGAGTATATGTAAATAAAACGATGCTACGGACTAGGAATCAATAATTAAATTATCATTCAAAATTTATATGAGTTATTATCCGTAACGCATATATCAATGATTAAGTTATCATTTAAAATTTATATGATTTATGTTGGCTCTCTAGCCTCTTGATCATAATTTATTGGTTCACTAGTTTTATATTTCCCTTCCATCCTTTGATACATTAAATATGTAACAAAGCTTGTGTTGTTTTTTAGTTATTAAATTATGGGGTAATAGCATTAGCATAGCTAACGATGAAGGTGTTAGCAATGTTGTGGTAGGTACTTGTCAACATGGTTCTTAATGGATGTGGCATCAACCATCCCTTATGAGGCACTTTCTTACTTCTTTACCGGCAAACACACTGTCTCCCTCCCTTACTACCTCCTTGGCCTCCTCCGATTTTGGCGGCTCCGCCGTGTCAAACAATTCTTCACAAGGTTATCTTTCTATTAACACAACATATCATTATGTGCTTGAATTCACTCTCTTTTTACATTGAATCACTCCAAATAAATAAGTATATGAATTGCATGCATGCAGGCTTGAGAAAGACATAAGGTTCAGCTATTTCTGGATCCGATGTGCTAGGCTTCTCTCTGTAATCTCACTACTGTTAGATGATTTGATATGTTTAATTATAATAATTAGTTGAGAACTGTTAGATGATTTGATATATTTAACTGTAATGTTGAGTGTAGGTAACGATATTTTCGGTTCATTGTGGTGGGTGTTTGTATTATATGGTGGCTGATAGGTACCCTCATAAAGGGAAGACATGGATCGGAGCAATAAATCCAAACTTCAGAGAGACAAGCCTTTGGATCAGATACATCTCAGCCATGTATTGGTCCATAACCACCATGTCCACCGTTGGCTATGGCGACCTCCATGCAGTTAACACCGTTGAAATGATCTTCATTATTTTCTACATGCTCTTCAACCTCGGCCTAACCGCTTACTTGATTGGTAACATGACTAACCTTGTCGTCGAGGGAACTCGCCGTACCATGGAATTCGTAAGTAACTACTTTTCAACAATAATACTATTCACATACCATTTTAGTAGACACCAGCTTTACACTCGCATAAAAATATGGTTATTATAGGTGGACCACAAAAAGTGGAAGGTAATTAACACATCTATGATCGTATTTTATACGGATGTTAATTTGATATCTACTAAAAGAGTATATGGATAGCGAAACGAAATTTTCAAATCCACTGAGACACAAGTACATGTTATTTTCTTAGGTTTCTTGTACTATAAGTTACTTATGTTATCTTATATTAGAGTTCTTGGAGTAGTTGTGAAATAAAGATTCATGGTTATTGGTGCAGAGAAATAGCATTGAATCAGCATCAAATTTTGTGTCCCGAAATCGATTGCCTCCGAGGTTAAAAGAGCAGATCCTAGCTTACATGTGTTTGAGATTCAAAGCTGAGAGCTTGAATCACCATCATCTCATTGAGCAGCTACCAAAATCAATTTGCCAGAGCATTTGCCAGCACTTGTTCTATGAAACTGCAGAAAAAGCTTATCTTTTCAAAGGTGTCTCAAAGGAAATTCTTTTATCCTTGGTATGAAACTAAACTAGAATAGACTAGAATAAACTTCAATTTGAATGATTATCTCGGCGCTAATCGATGATTGTAATTTGTACTAAATGTTAATTGGTAGGTTGCAAAGATGAAGGCAGAGTATCTACCTCCTAGAGAGGATGTTATTATGCAAAATGAAGTGCCTGATGATGTTTACATCATAGTTTCTGGAGAAGTGGAGTTCATTCATTGTGAAATGGAGAAAGAGAGAGTCTTGGGGACTCTACAAACAGGTGACATGTTTGGAGAAGTTGGTGCACTTTGTTGCAGACCTCAGAGATTTACCTTTAGAACAAAGACTCTCACACAGCTTCTCAGGCTGAAAACCAGTACACTGATTGAAACAATGCAGGTTAAGAAAGAAGACAATATACAAATACTCAAGAATTTCCTTCAGGTAGGGAAATTTTGGGATTATTTTTGTGTTATTGGTTATGATGATACTTATTTATGATTTTGATTCTCAAACAAATTGTGCATTGTGATGCCAAATGCAGCATTTCAAGCAGCTTAAGGATCTTAGTATCAGAGATTTAATGGTGGAGAGTGTGGAAGAAGAGGATCCTGACATGGCTGTGAACTTGTTAACTGTGGCCAGCACAGGTAATGCTGTTTTTCTTGAGGAGCTTCTAAGAGCAGGTTTGGATCCTGACAATGGTGACTCAAAAGGAAAAACCCCATTGGTAAGTCCATGTCTTCTCAAGTATAGATCTTAATTATGTAATGTATATATCTTAAGCAACTTTGCATAACAATTTCTTATTAATGCAGCATATAGCAGCATCAAATGGCCATGAAGATTGTGTCAAAGTTTTACTTAAGCATGCATGTAACTTACATTTGAGAGGTATGATAAATATAATGATAAACCTATGCCTAAAAACTATACCATTATGTGATGTATATATATCTTCTCGGATAATACTAGATGTACCATTGTACACATATACCTGTACACACTATTTAGTAACAAGGAAAAATATAAACATTAGCACAGAAAAATATAAATTTCTGTGCTAATGTTTACATTTTTCTGTGTTGCTAAATGATATGTACATGTGTGTATAATGGTACACAGATTTATTCATATCTTCTGAGTTTTGGTTCCCATTATTTTGCAGATGTGAATGGTAACACAGCATTATGGGATGCTATATCATCAAAGCATTACTCCATATTCAGAATCCTGTACCAGCTTGCTGCTCTCTCTGATCCACACGCGTCGGGTGATCTCTTATGCACAGCAGCAAAAAGAAATGATTTAGCAGTGATGAAGGAACTCTTAAAGCTAGGATTGAACCTTAACTCCAAGGATCATCAAGGAATGTCAGCAATCCAAATTGCCATGCAAGAAAACCATGTAGACATGGTTGAATTGCTTGTCATGAATGGAGCAGATGCCAATGGTGAATGTGCATATACTAATGGATTTTCTGCATTAACCTTAAATGAAATGATGCAAAAGCGCGAAGTTGGTTATCAAATCAATGTGAATGAGGCCATATCAAATGAGTTTGTGTTAGAAAAGAAACATGATGGAGAGCAAAAGACTAATAAGGGAAGTTCAAATGGATTCAATTGCCCAAGAATAAGCATATATAGAGGTCACCATATACATAGAAGAGGAAAAGGTTTCATGGAACCTGGGAAGTTAATAAGGTTACCTGATTCATTAGAGGATCTGAAAACTATTGCAGGTAAAAAATCTCAACTCAATTCTCATATAAATATTTATCAAATTCAATGTATGATTTAACATCTTAGTAACTTATAATGATTTTAATTTTGTATAACAGGTGAAAAATTTGGGTTTGATGCAAAAGATGCAGTGGTAACAGATGAAGAAGGAGCTGAGATAGATTGTATTGATGTAATCAGAGATAATGATAAGATTTTTGTTATTGTATAACTAAATGATGATCAAATATAAATGCAAAAGTTTAACTGTAAATATTATTTTTCTTCTTTTGGGATTTTCATTTTATTGCCTTATTACTATATGATATAAATGCAAAAAAATATGTCAAATATCTAAACTTTACTTTTATGATTATGATTCCATTAGACATAAACAATTCCACATATAGATGAATGTTGTTAGAGATATGAGATATATCCTAATTAAAATGAAAATGGTTTATTTTTTATGTCAAATCACTCAATAACAGAGAAGCAAGTTACTAACCACCATACCTCGGATATTGATATGAGCTAATCTCGGGAGTAATATATATAATTTGGTCACCATTACTCCATTAGCATAGAATATATAATTAAAAGAAGGGAACTATATTTTATAATAGAGGACCAATATCAAGGAATATTTGATATGGTTTCCTTTAAAGGTTGCATCTGCCCTTAAAATCAGCAAACAGTAAGAAACAGATTATTTTATTTTTCAATTCAATTAAGCAAAGATATTATTGTTGAAGGAAAAAAAAAAGATAAAACTTGATGAGGTTGAGGTTGGTGAATATGGTTGATGATTTGCTTGAAGGAAATAAAGTGAAGATGATGATCTTCCAGCTGGCAGATTTATGCACTTAGCTGAATTGTGTCAATGAAGGATTATTTAGGAATGGTCCATGACACATATCATATCATCATATATTATGAGTGATATTCTAGATTCTACAACAATTTTGGGCCTTATGTATATAAATAAATATATATTTTCATGCAAATGAGGGTGGTGTGACTTAATTTAATGCCCATAATAGAATGTTGGGTCCTAAAAGGAGAAAAGAAGAATCTGCATTGTAATGTGCAAAACTCCAAACCAAAAAACACTCTTTCTTTCTCTCAGTACTCAGAACCCTATCCATCATCATTTAGTTTTGTTTTTTTTTTTTTTTTCTTTTCAAAAGAACAAAAATGGACTATGTACAACTCTTTATTACCTCTCTCACCTCTCTCTTTAAGAATACAAAACCAAAAAGGTTTAAAAAAAACAAACAAGAAAAGTGGGAATATATAGATAGAAAAAAGAAGCAAGCAAAGGTGGCAGCAGGAACCAAATCAAAATGGGGAAGAATGAGAAGCCATCAGAATCTTAGTCAAAAGTACCCATCTCATTATATCAAACCCAACAACAAAACCTTTCCTTTTAACAAACAAACACAATCTAACACATCCTATTTAAACATTTCTTATAAAATGAATATAGAAATAAAGATAATAATAAGTAATCATATGATATTATAATTAAAGTTATGAGATTTTTTTGTTTCTGATGTCTGCATAATATTTTTGTGGTAACTCACAACAAAAAACAGGAGATTCCCAATGATATCTTCCACTGAGTGTATAGGAAACACACATAATTGCACCCAACACCATACCATTGAAACCTGAGCTCCAAACCCTTTCTTTTTCCTTCATTTCTTTCCTTTTTTCCATTATATAAACCCACCAATCTCCATCAACCTTTCCCTCACAAAAACAAAAAAACCCTCCCCTCTTTTTTTCTATGATGAGTTCTTCATGCACAAACTCTTCTGTGAATGGTTTCTACAATTTCTTGAACCAAGGACTCAATGATCTCCACCACTCCTTCCTCTCACACAACTTCATGTCAATCCAGTTCCTCTCACAGGTCATCTCTTCCCTCCAATCCTTCCATTCCCACCTCACCATCCTCGTCCGGAAGCTCCGGCTTCCGGTCGGCGGCAAATGGCTTGATGAATACATGGATGAAAGCTCAAGACTCTGGGATGCATGCCATGTCCTCAAATCTGCCATCTCTGGAATGGAGAACTATTACTCTTCTGCCTCCAACATTGCTTCTTCCTTAGATGGTTATCATTATCTCTCTCCAGAGCATTCAAGACAGGTTCATGCAAAAGCACAAACATTTTTTTTAAGTTTTTTTTTCACAAGAATCCAAAATACAATAAATAAACTCCTATCAATTTTTCAAATACTCCTCGGCTGCAGTACTCTTATGTTCTTCTGATTCCATTGTTCAGGTGATTAGAGCAATAAACGTTTGTCAGAGGGAGATAGTGGGATTGGAAGAAGAGAACAAGAGCCTATTAGAAACAAGGATTCAAGCATTGTCACAATGTCTGAACCAGAACATCTGCATGGAATCAAAGTTGAATGGATTCAGTGGATTCCGTGGAGTTCTATATGCAATGAGGAGTGTTAGCTCATTGCTTCTCATGATCCTTCTCTGTGGCCTTGCCTACTGTTGGTCTTCCTCTTGCTTCCACCACCATGGTGGTGATCACCACGTGGTTTTGGGTTCAGGGTTTATGGTTTCGATGGCGATTTTGAAGCAGAAGGTTGCAGAGGAAATAGAGCAGCCTGGGATTCTGATGTTTGAATTGCAGCAGGCAAAGGCTGCAATGGAGGAAGTGAAGTTGGAGTTGGAGAGAGGTGGTGAGATCCAAGAGAAAGTGGAGACCATGAAGAGTTGCTTTGGATTGTTGAGATGTGGTGCTGAGAATCTAACTGGACAACTTGATGATTTCTTTGATGACATTGTTGAATGCAGGAAGAAGCTTTTGGATATGTGCACTCAAAGATAGTTAGTTAGTTAGTTCAGTTATTTATTTTTATCAATATTCAAATGAAATTTCTTCTGTAATAGAAATCAATGGAAGAAAGAAAGAAAGAAGAAGAATGTGATTCTTGCTTTGAAGGGAAGCCAGAATATTAACTAAGAAGGCGGTGACTTGAAGAGAAAGAAACATATCTTTCTATCCAAATTAAGCGACTCTAATATTCCTCTATACAAGAAACATTCGAAATTTATATTCTTCTTTTTGTGGTTCTGTGATGGAAGATTATCAGATCAGAAATGGGGAAGGGTATATATTATCAAATCTGTTGGAGTTGTTTATTAAATATTAGAGTGTGATGAGTCAATGAGAATCTGGATATATAGATAGTGATCCCTGCTACTATTCTATTCTGTTCTGTTTCTGTCACAGAAATTTCTTCTCCTTCAAGATCACAATTTTCTATTCTAACCACTGCAAATGCATATTTCTTTTTATTTTTTCTTTCAAATGATATGATTCTAATCACCTAAAGAAAATCACTGGATATATATATCTACCAACATATCATCTTCTAAGTGTTACATGACATGTTAACTACTAAAATGTATCTCGTGTCAGTAATCGACCATGCTACTTCAATGTGACAAAGTAACTTAGCTTTATTCAATTTTTTGATATCTTTTAAGAATCAAATTGATACACTAAATAATATTGGAGAAATCAAATAAACTTATGGCAAAAAAAATTGAATATGATAAAATTATAGGGTATATAAAAGTATACAATCCAGTAAAGTCGTAGAAATAGCTTTTTGCTCTTACTAAAAAGTTTTTCACCCCTCAACACATCCTCTTGATATATGTTTTAGTATTACATTCTTTTAATGTACTTTTTTTTCACGGTATCTCTCAGCCCGCAAGCCAAAACTAATCTATCGCGAATTGTAGCTTTTTTTTATGGATGGATTGGACAACGGCCCCAATCTTAAACTTTACCAGAAACGCACACAGACATATCCCTCACTCACACACACTAAATTATCGAACTTTCCTCAGCTTGAAATCGATTCCATGTGCAGCTATCATTGAGGCCAACAGCATCACCAGTTAAACCAAGCCTCGGCTACTTCGCGAATTGTAGCTTTATTTAAAAATTTGCCGTTGATCATTGGTCTGCTACAAACTAAAAGGCGAAATTCAAAATTTAAAATAAGGGGAAGGAGAGCAAGTTAAAAATTTGCATGGTAAAGAATGCGATGTATATATGCTATCTTTCCGCAAAGGGTAACAGTAAGTAAAAGTTTGTCCAAGAATTACAGCCCATAAAGGCTAAAGTAAAAAAAAGAAATAATAATAATAATGAAGTAGCAGTACTAGTAAGTGAAAGCAACCTTTCAATTAAAGCTCTCTAGTCCCTAGGATTATAATTTAAAGGGCAGTTCCATAGTTGATACTTGATATCTCACCAAGCAACAACAAGCAAGATCTTCTTCTTCCTTTTCCCCCTCTGTAAAAAAGTCAAAAGTGAGTGGTTCCACATGGGAAAATAACAAAGTAGAAAAAAAAATTGATCATCATTTTTACATTGAAAAGAGGATTATGTTGCCTGCCCACTGGACAAACTGAGAAACTCAGGAACCAAAATTATGTTTTAATCACAACACCAAATTTCTCTCTTTTCACCTCCTTTTTCCCCTGTCTAATTGTCTATTTCACATCTAATCTAATCTAATTAACTATATAATTATTAATTAGTAGGGATGGCCTGGCCTACTACTACTGCTAATAATTTAATTATCTGATTTAACTATAGCCTGAATCATTTACTCAGTTTCCTCTTTTAAGTTAAGACAACTTTAGATTTCATGTTAGATGCTTTATTTGCTCAGTCACTTTCTAATTCTATATATACCATCATAAGATCCAAGCAGAAAGTAATAAATTAACTTGAATAGATTAATAATCAACAATCAATGTTCAAACCAATAATATAATAATTGATAATAATAATAAATCAGGCAGAAAAAAATTGCAGCAAGTTCACTATGGTGTCATAATTTCGTTTTCTATTTATTTACTATAATTAAGAAAAATTTTGTTAACAGAAAAATCTTTAAATATGATTCGAATTTAAAAAATTTAGTTAATAATTTAAATTGGATATTTTACTTTTTTAGATTTTAAATGTTTTATTTTAAAAAATATTTATAGTATATTTATTTTTTTAAATATTTTTAATTGTATGATATAGAATATTTTTTTTAACGTTTTGAATATTCTCTTTTTAAGTTTAATTTATTGATTAAAAAATATTAATTATCTATATTTTTGCTTAATTTTAAGCTATTGAATTGGAAGATTAAAAGAAAAAGGTGTGGATGTTGCATCTTTATTTCCTTTATAATTAAAGTGACACTATATGTTAGGCAATTTTAAATTATTCAAATAGCATTAGTGTTTAAAATTAGAAAATAGTGCTTTTTGTTAAAGTGAGTTATTAATTATGATAGAAATTGAACAGATATTAGACATTACATAAAAGGACGAAAAAGAAGCTTGGTTAAAAGACAAAGAAATCTTAAATAGTGGAATAGATACGACAAATTAATAAACCATTTGTTATTAATCACAATTTACAAGGCAATCTGAGCATAATCCCCTCAATAGCGACTCCAAGATCCATTTGAATGGATGAACACACGTTCTTAATTATGTTTAACCAATAACTTAAAAAGGAGGGGGCTCACAAATCACAATCACTCGTGGCTAGGAATTGGAAAATTAATTAAATTAAATATGTTTAATTTTAATTAATTAATTAATTAACTTTTACTTTAATTTGTTCTTAGCGGGACATCAAGTAGACAGATATAACTTTTAATGATCATGAGACAATATCACTCAATTAAGTTTAACCTTTAATCTTGGAATTAAAGGAAGTAAAACTTTAAACACACAGCAGCAAATTAAATATTATATGATTAGATTACGTTAATAAAGATTAATTAGAGTAGTGATGAACAATAAATACACGTGTAGTGTGCACAAAAATGATATAATCACATTTAAGCATATACTCTTGTGAAGCGTAACATGAATAGTATAGCATTCTTAGAAGCTAATATTTATAGAATTATTATGTTTTTTTTCTAAACCATAATTATTATTGGACTTTTATATGGTAAACATAATTGTATAAAGAAAAAATATATAAAAAACATTCTAATAATTTATTTTTTCACAACAATGACATTATTAAATTATTTAATATAACATATTTATAAATTTTTGTATGAAATGGATATGTATCTTATAATCGGTCAGGATAGTACTAGATGTATCATTGTGTATAATTGTACACACCATTTAATAATACGGAAAAATATAGACATTAATACAGAAAAATGTAAATTTTTGTGCTAATATTTACATTTTTCTGTGTTGTTAAATGATGCATATAAATATATATAATAGTACACATCGATTTATTCAATTAGTGTTATGAGTAGAATAAAATTCCTTGATAAGAGAATATTCGTGAATTAATTAATGCAAGTAATGGAGGAGCAGCATAATTAAGTTACAACTTCCATTTTATTTTTAGCTTTGTCAGAGTTCACAAAAAGAAAGAAAAGAGATGATGAAGGTGTGAGAAAGGAAAACAGTTAGAAATCCAAGAGCTATGCATAGCTTACATGAAATGGGGGGTGTAAGTGTGGTTGAAGAAATCAAAGTGGCAATGGGCAATGGCAAAGTAGTAAGATTCCTGTGATGTGAAATGACGAGACATTAAAACAATGATGGAGATAGAGAGGGTGATTTGATTCATTTCAGTGAAATAATGAAATGATAGAACGTGTGTTGTGTTTTTATAGTCTCAACAGGTAGCAGTGATGATGAGCTTCTCTTTCTCTGTTCTCTGTTCTCTTTTTCTCATACCCAATAATGTCACAGAGATCACGGTAAGTAGCTACCCTTTTTTCGAGCAGCCAGAAATAAAAGCACGCTTAGCAGAGAACCAAGTCGTTAGAACACAAGAGAAGAGAAGAGAAGAAAATCAGAAAATCAATTACTATATTCTGACACAACAATCATTCATGTCACCAGTCACCACACCCAATATATAACTATCTCACTTTACCATATTCTTACAAACATGAAACAACAACACACATAGACATAGACATAGTAGTAGTCAATGCAAGATCTTCATACTCATAATAATTAACACCTCCTCCTAACTTAGTCGCGCCATGCATAATTACTACTGACTTCTATCATTACTATTCTATTTAGTAGCCCTCTCCTTCCTTCTCTACCCTACCATTTTCAATCATAACTTCACCTAACTATATCATTTTAGGCTTTATCTTACATTCACTAATCACATATAAAATTGCAGATACAGATACTCCAAGGTTCTAAAGTAAACCAGGGAAACACACCAAGCCAGACCCATGTCTAAATAATAATCTTCCTCCATTAGGAACCACTTCCATCTTGCTATGCCCCTGTAAGTTTATTGTAGATTTCTGGTTCTTCTAAACCCTGTTGCAAGCCCCTTTTCTTGTAAATATAAGCTTCAGAAATGGAACACGAGAAAAAAAAAGTGGTGCTAGCCTGCTAAGAATTCGCTTTCTTTGTGTGTCTTAGTGTATAGTATCAGTTAATTTTGACTGGGACCAGTAATACTAAATATACTATTGTACACTTTCATACACACTATTTGGTATACATAGATTAATTCTATTTGGACTCTCAGTGCAAAATGCAAGGAGGAAGTGTTTGCATATGTCAAAAACAATCAAGATAGTAACATTTTTTCCAAGTTTTAACCAACCAGTGATACATGATAGTGGCTCGGGTGAGAGTGATTTAATTCATTGTAATGAGTCTTCATTTAGGTATAAATCTAGTTACCAGAGTTTGAAGACCTCGTTACACCACACGACACCAATTCCAATTGATGATTGATTATTCATAAGACATTGCATTCACTCAAAACAGTATCCGCATTTGATTTTAGTCTAACGATTTCCTTAAATGATGAGGAAGGATGAATACGCTTGATATATTTGTTCGTTGAATCTAATTTTTTGGGTTTCAGGCAATATCAAATTGCAAGGGCAGTGAAGTTTAGTAGTTTACAATGAACAAATAAGGTTTAGGATTAACATTTGATGAGACTCGCAATCTCAGAAATCATTCTTGGATTGAATCAAGACACACTCATGATCTTTACACATAGACGAGCACCATTTCCCTTCAATAATTTTTTTTTGTTTCATGGTACACAGTTTCCCTTCAATTCTGCCAAAATATACAAGTATGAAATACTCATCCCACGGTGAGATTCTGAAAAATAAGTTGGCTCTGGGTTCCAGGGAGGGTGGCCATTGGCAAATCATTCAATACAGAAGGACCACGCAATTGCCACACTCAACTCATCCATGGGCCAAGTCAGTTGTGTCAACTCGAGCGCTTCTGAAACGTTTTTCATTACTAGCAAAGAATCATTAAGCTATTTCTTTTTTTTTTGTGTGGAAATAATTTACTTGAGAAAGAATCATTATGAAAGGGGTACAAAGCAATCACATATTTACCACAATGACCTATATATTTAACAATTAACACGGCAAGGTATGCTGATTGATATCAGTACAAAAATTATCCCACAGAAGGGTTAATTCTGCAAGAACCAAGGTAACATAGAGCTTTCAGCATCAAAAAGCAGGCAAAAGAATTCAAGGCATCTAACCTTTCATCAAATAAATTATTTTCTGCAGATTCACCAGGCAAGAATTCTGTACGCAGGACGTTTGATCAAGAATCCCGGTTCCAGCCTCTAATGGCCAACTTGCTGCAATCAGCAGTGATGGTGCACCGTTCATTGAGGTGGAATGGGATGCTTGATTACCAAAAGAAACCTCAAAAGCAGTACACTCTTGTGCACTGTGTTGTACTGTACCACATTGCAGTTCACTGCAACATGCAAAAACATGAAGACACTGTATAAGGCAACCAGGACATGACTTCGACAGCATAATATATGAAGTCCAAGATGAGTCGCTTTTGCAGCAATCAAGCAGGGCGACCCACTCAAGTAGCATATATGAACAATTAATAATGACACCAGCCCGGAGATCATCTTCAAATGTCAAAACCAGGCATTGCGAATTGAGATGCAAAAGCTTCAACCCGAGCCCGGAGATCCACAACCTCTCTGCTGCTATCAAGCCCCTTCAAAACTGTCTTCTGCATTTTCCCATGCTCCCTCTGCAATACATTTGCAATTTGTGCGGCTCTAAACAGAAATTCAGCCATTGTCTCAAAATCAGCTTCTAAACATCCTCTTGAAGTCATGGCAGGGGTACCTGAGTAATACAAGTACAGATAAAAATTTGTCACCAGAGTAAGAATATACAGTGTCTACCATCAAATTAAATATGTCAATGTCAAGCAAACAAAACATTCAAGATTGTGACGTAATGAACCATCACTTACCTACTCTTACACCTCCAGGAATAATAACTCCATTGTCACCAAAAATAGCAATTTTATTCAAAGTAATATGGCATGCCTCGCAGACCTTCTCATAAAATTTCCCTGCAAACCAAGGAGAAAAGAATTAAATAAATTAGGACTTGTTGGTTTTACCTGAAATTTACAAACTCTACAAGTACTTAACAAACTTATCCCACAAAAAACTATCATAAAAGTTAGAAGTCCAACAATGCAAAGTAAAAATAACAATGCAAACTAGCTAGTTGAGTCTAGTTGAGATGTAATGTAAGCATTACCAAACAAAGAACCAATCAACATTAGATCACAATATGACAGAGTTATACAATACCTGTCAATCCAAGAGGCCTTAAATCCCAAAGCACTAAGTGGTTGTCTGTACCCCCAGTTACTAGGCGGCATTTCCTTCTCAATAAAGCAGATGCTAATGCCTGAGCATTTTTCTTCACTTGATGCATGTATGCCTTATACTCAGGAGTAGCCACTTGTTTTAAAGCTATAGCAAGAGCAGCAATATGGTTATTGTGTGGGCCCCCTTGCAACGATGGAAAAACAGCAAAATTTATCTTCTCCTCAAAGTCATACTGATCACTTTCATTTCCCTGACTTAGCAGTATCCCTCTCTTCCTTGGTTTTGCACCCTTCCGATAAAAAATTATGCCTCCCCTTGGACCGCGAAGACTCTTGTGAGTTGTTGAGGTAACAATATCACAATAGTCAAAAGGGTTTGCACATTCCTGTGTAGATAACAAAAACATACCAATACAGCAAAAAGATAAGTGTTTCTTCCAACAACAGGTATGGGCCATAACCATTAATGCAAGCTGCGACTAAATTTTCAGAAGCTACAGCAAATAATGCATTAACTAACACAATTTCTACTTAAAAGCAATAGAAGGATGATTTTCACACCTTGGCTGCAATTAGCCCACTTATTTGTGCCATATCACACATCAAAACAGCTCCACATTTGTCA
>JASCZI010090628.1:248122-258697 GCA_036250425.1 Stylosanthes scabra | reverse complement strand
AGCATGGATTGATGGTGCTGATTACATTGGTTGTGGTGGTGTATATCCCACCAGCACAAAGGCAAACAACCGCACCATAGGCTTGGATGGATTGAAGGAGGTATGTGAGGCCTCTAAACTGCCTGTGGTGGCAATTGGCGGCATTGGTCTATCAAATGCACATGATGTCATGGAACTTGGTGTACCAAATCTTAAAGGTGTCGCTGTTGTTTCTGCTTTATTTGATAGAGAATGCATTTTAACTGAGACAAAGAAATTGCAATCAGTGGTAAGTAGGGCAGCATTGTTGGTAAAATGAAGACATAAAGCATTCTGTATTAAAAGGGGTGGTTAGAATGTTGCTTTCACCTTAATGGAACTAAATAGCTGCAGAATCTTTATGCGTCAGGCTAAATTTGTACAGCAGATTTCAAAAATAAAGAAACACATCATGAAAGCATAGTGGGCCAACACTATATATTTGCAGCCTTGCAGTTACATCTATTGTCTTTGTTACTACTTGGATGTCCATGCCATTATAGGCTGAATAATATAGTAGATTGATTATTGTTCTTGTACTGTACTTGGATTCCCCCCTTTTAAGGAGTGTAATTTGATTCCTTGAATTGAAAGGATAACATGGTATAAAAAAAAATACAATTTTTCTTTCAAAACTATCTTTCTATCAAAGAATAATTATGTTAATAAAACACGTTATATCATCATCAAATTCCTGAGATGTATTATCAAGTACTGTAAATTAAAAAAGGGTTAGTCCTTGTGTCTAACCAAATATAAAACTAGTTTTGTTCTTTCCACAAAATAAAAGTAGTCATTCCCACTTCTCCATAAGCAGAAAAAGTAAGTTGGTTTTTCCAGGCTAAAACTCTCGTTCTTTTGTTGCCATCCTCACTTTTGTCATCACTTTTCACAGCTCGGAGGCACATTTTTAGAGATAAAGTAGATACAAACACCATTGATTGAATACTCGCTCACTCAAGTTTAGATAACTATGGGAAGCAACCTGCATGAATTGATGTGAGGAAAGCATGCTGTGTCTTTGAGGGGGAAATTGAGTTTAACTTTTTGACAAACCAATTGGAAAAAGTGGTGAATGGGGTACAACGAAAGCAGTTTTTTCAAGATAGAAGAATATATGGACATTGAAAACTATCATGAAAACTATATTTCCCTAGATACTTGCTGCAAGATAGAGAGAAAAAATGGAGATAAGACTTCATAACAAACCAAAAAATCTAAAAACAACTTCATAGAGATAACATGGTCATAATTAACAAACTTGTACAAATATTAAAAAGAAAGAAAAAAGGGGGGAGGAGAGAAGAGGGGGAGGTTGAATTCTACAGCCATTATTCAACTGTGTCCTATGGAGAAAACTGAATTTTATACATATGGGCAAAACACATTTGTCCTTAGTTGACTTAACCAAGAGCAAAGGAAACCAAGAATCTATTCTACTATCCAAGAATCAAACTGTTTTCCTTTAACTAACATGAAACTCTCCACTAGCTTGTGCCTCCTTGACCCTTTTTTCATATTCATCTTCTTCTACCTCGGCTTCTTCTTCTTCTTTTGCTTCATCTTCCTCCTCCTCTCCACCCCATCCAAATCCTGCAACTGACCTGGAAGCTGGAGGAGGAGTTTTGGCCTCCTCGACAATTTTCATGATGTCTTCTATACTCTGAAGAGAAAAGGTCGGATTCTCTTTTCTATAGTAGACAGCTTGAGCCATTTCTGTCAGCTCCCTAGGCAAGTTCTTTAAGAACCATGGGTGTGACTTGATCTCCTTAATGGTGATTCTCTGCAGTAAATGGCAATAGAAAGACAACTCATTTCCCAAAATGTTCACTAATGAAGGGGGTTGGCCTAGCAGCCTTACACTCCCTAAAATGGTGCATGACTCTTATTAGTCCATTCTTGAAATTATATCTTTTAAAAAGATGATTACGAATCTTATGCATTTAACATGGCATAGCTTTAAATTTGACAAAATTAGTTAAATACATTGGAATGGATAAATAAAAAAGCAAATTCGGCCTCATGATATTTAGCAGCACAGTATGTACATACCCTAGCTGGATTAGCCACAAAAATGCGAGATAGCAGATGCCTACAGTCTTGAGATATGTGAACATAGTCTGGGATCATGTATTGGACAGCCATAATTCGCTGCATAAAAATATAATGAGTAAGAAGAGCCGACATTAAATCTATCAACTTGCGTCATTAAAATGAATATTACATTTATGGTTTTCCTGAAGTTTTTGGGATCCTCTTGGTCCTCAAATGGGTATGCTCCAACCAGCATTACATAAAGAGTGACTCCACATGACCATACATCTGCCAACTGAACAACCACAAAATAGAAAAGAATAATGATAAAGTGAACACCATTGGCATATAATGTACAGTAAATTCATCAAGCAAGATTTATTATTTGTAGGGTTAAATTCTGGTTGAACCATTCCATCACAATCTGAATCTTAATCAACTAGATTACCTTTCCATCATACTCTCTTCGTTGAAGAACCTCTGGTGCAATGTAGGCAGGAGTTCCCACTGTTGATTTAGGCCTTGAATGCAGCAGAGATGACTAGAAAAAGAAAGGTTATCATAAGCAAAATTTATGCTTTTAATAATTTATCTAAAACATTGGGTATGATATCACTCCATAATTGAACCTTGGAATAACCAAAGTCACAAATTTTCAGACGAGGGGCAGGGCTGCCATCCAATAAGGTATTCTCCAGCTTTAAGTCTCGATGGCAAATTTGCTGCCAAAAGAAAAAGTTAAATATAGACCTCAAAGAGGTGTCAAAACATTAAAACACATACCAAATCAAACAATCCATTCCCAGAACAATTATTTCATTTACCATGGAATGGCAGTAGCTAACTCCAGAGATGAGCTGCTGGAAGAAATATCGAGCCTGCAAATTTCAAAGATGCAACAAGTCAACCACAATGAGAAGCAGAACATAGATTCTTCCTCTACTTGGTTGATGAGAATGATACATAGGTTAGTGGGATTTAAAGTTGGCCAAACACCTTGATTCTCTTACCCTACACTCACTACTAAACAATTGCTAAAGATTAAGATTTATGACCATTCTAATATGGAGCTCTGAATTTTAGAAGAGTGCAAACCTCATCTTCACTGAATCTTCCAGCATTGCAAATTCGCTCGAAGAGCTCTCCACCAGCTGCATACTCCATCACTATTCCAAGATGTGTAGGAGTCAAAACCACCTGCAGAGCTAAAATCCACCATTAAACAACCTAAGCTATGAATATGATACAATTCAATCTACACAGACAATAACAAATACACAGACCTCCTTAAACCGAATGATATTCGGGTGGCGAAGACTTCTGTGGTTTATGATTTCCCTTGCAACATTTTCATCAATCTGCAAAAGCATCAATTTTTTTTCTTCCATAGTGATCTCCACAAGCACAGCAAACACACATTTGACAAAATAAATCAAAGCCAAAGACACACACATGCTAACATGTTTTTTTTTCTATCCTAGGGTGAATTTAGCTTCTTAAGCTATGAAGTACCGGTTCAAAAGAATGCTAGTGGCAATTTCATGTTATGATGATTCTATAATTTGAAGAAAGAGAAGATTTTTGAAGACAAACCTTGTGACCCCTTTCAATGTATTTCATGGCAACGAGCTCCTTGGTCTCTTTGTGGCGCATAAGCCTTGCCACACCGAAATTGCCAGATCCTATATCCTTCACCAGCTCGTACTTCTCCATACTCGAATCAAAACGCGAGAAAGTTCACAGCTTGCGGTTCCACCGAGATCACCCTAAGATCTCAGAGAAGACAGAGAAAAATCCCAAAATGGGAGAAAAAAGAAGAGAGAATGAAGCAGAGAAGAAAGAAAGAAAGAGAGAGAGTGAGGGAAGCAAGGAATCGTGTGCGCAATTCGAAGCTGAATTATTATTAATTGTGATTCGATTTATTTAATGAATGAAATATTAGTAATTTATTAGTGCTGATTATTGTTGATTTGGCGCATGGAAGAGGTGTTAAAAAGTGTTGATTAAAAAATTGAACAGCACGGAGAGTGGGAACACAAGAAGAAGAAGAAGAAGAGTGCAAATTTTAACGCATGGGGAACAGGAGAAGGGAACCGAATACAGAGAAAAAGGGATACCGTATTGAATACGTATGTATACGTAATACGTACGTATATGCATGTATGTATCTGAGTACACTCATTATCTTACTTACTACTACTTCACTCCCTTTCAAAATCAAAACGATAAATTAATTTGACAAGAATCTTATCAATACCATCAGTCATTCAATCTCTATTTAATATTTTATTATATTGGCTAATTTTGAATTTGTTCAACTTACCTTTTTTAAAGTAAGAAATTAAATATATTAAATTTATTAGTTTTGATATCTTTTAAATTAAATATTGATTATTTATCTTTTTGAAAATTTGCATACTAAATTTTAAATGCCATAGCAAATGCCTATTATATTTCAGGAGGAAATTCTTTTAATTAATGACCAGCAAAATATCATTAACATATGTTTACCAAGTAATTTGACTGGTTTGTAAAAACCAGAAAAAAAAGCTTATTATGCATGTACATTTTATAATATGTTATATTAGTATTTTTAAAATTTAATATGTATTTTATTTATATTTCTGATATAAATATAATATAAATACATAATTAATTAATAATAATATTTTATTTAGGATAAATTGTTTTAAATTAAAGACACCAAAAAAAATTGTTTTAAATTAAAATAGTAGAATTCATATAAGATAAAAGTTATAAATTTAATCATAATTAATCTTTTATTTTATTAATTTACTGATATTTTTTAGTTTATATATTTTTCTGTATTTTTATACAAATAATGTTAAGTATTTTTAGTGTATTAACAGAGTTATTGAAAGAAAGAAAAAATCATAATTAAAGATATGAGTAATAATGGTATAGAAGACAACTAAGGGAGTGGATTTGCATGAGCCGCAAACACAACGTTTGATGAGTCACACAAGTCTTGACAATAGGAGGAGGTGGACGAAATCTAAAAAAGGCAATAAATAATGAATTATAATTTATAATCATGCAATTTGATTTTTGTTTTCTTTCACAATCATATCTGCTTCTAGAATTCGCTTTACCAATTTTCTAAGCTATTAATAATAATAAGATTATGCTTAGAGGGTATAGAGAATGAGATTTTGAAGCGTGCTTCTTTTTCTCACCTTTCATGTAATTTTGAGTTTTTGACTAACAACCTCTTTAAGGCTGCCTAATTTAATTGGCCCACTACCACTAACACCTCTTCAACAGTACCCAATATAGTGTAATTTTACCTTCTTCCACTATTATTAACATTTATAAATCATGATTCTAATGTGCTATTATACTTCACTTTAGATAAAATCTCATTTCAAATATGTTGTTTTTAACTAAATTTGTATAATATAGTCAATTGTCTATATTACTGACAATAGTGTATGTGAAAATCACAAAAATACAAGTAAACCATGTTAACAACAACTTCGTATATATTTTTTAAAATTTTTTTTGGTAGTAAGACCGGGCTAAGGCCCAAACATGAAGCCCAAGGCCGAAACAAGGAACAAGAAACTAAACCGAACTACCATTCAAAGCAATGCATAGGTTTTATTTCAGTTTCGGTGGCTTGATTTTTTTGTTTCATGGACGTCGATAGCTTTGGTTATAATTTTTGTTTTGTTTGTTTTGGGCCTAAGCCCAGTCTTATAGCAAAAAAAATTCCTACTCAATGAAAAGCCCATTTTAAGAAAATGAATTTTCTAATATTAATAATTAAAGATTAACTTTCTAATTGAGGTTGACAGAAATGATTAGGCGTGGCAAAGCGGGTAGCCCGCCCCGCCAAAGCCCGCCAAAAAATGGGGCGGGGCGGGGCGGGCCGAAAATGTTTCGCGGGTTCAAAATGCTAGCCCGTCCCGCCCTATGGCGGGTTGGCGGGCCCCAGACGGGTTATTGGCCCGCTCAAATTTAATTTTTTTAAAATAAAAATATAATTAAATACATTAAAATAATTTAATAAATAATAATTTATTAAAAATCCAAATATAAATTAAAAATAATCTAATACTTTTAATATTTTTTCATCAATTATCAATGCTAATAAAATTTTTCGTTATATTATACATTATTTAATTATTTTAAAATATAAAAAATAGAAATCTCAAGATAAAATTCAAATTATTATATAACAAACATATAATATAATGTATATAAGAATATAAAATAAATAAAGAAATAAAAATTACAATTTTTAATATTCATATATATGTATATATTTTGTAAATTAAAACAAAAAATACAAACACCTTGGCCCGGCGGACCGGCCCGCCCCGCCCCGCTGAAACCCGCCAATTCGGCGGTGCGGGCTTGGCGAGTTTTTTTAATTTGGCGGGTTAAAAATTCTAGTCCGGCCCGCACTTTTTGGCGGGTTTGGCGAACCGGCCCGGCGGGTTCGGCCCGTTTTGCCACCCCTAGAAATGATTAAAGTTTGGTACTTTATCCGTGGCTCTCCGTTGCCACATGTTCAAATGCTTATGAGCTAAAGCTTAATATTAATAAGCTAAAAAAAAAGTGTTACTACTTTGCATAAAAAAAGTGAAATTAGTGACTTTAAATTGCATTATTATATAGGAAAGTTTTTGATGAAGACATTAATGTATCTTCTGGTAAAGATATTAAATTTTAACCGTTGATTTGTGCTATTAAAATATGATGTGTGATTAATGTTAGGAAAGGTCTACTATGAGGACATTATAGCTATCTTCTAATGATAATATTTATCTGAACTAATGAGTTGTTGACACGTGGCATTATTGAACATGGAACATGTGCCTGCCATAAATTCAGAATGACCCCTTTCTACTTATCACTTAATGATAAGCCGTCATCACTAGATGACCAAAATAGTGTCATCATGCTAGAATTTTTCTTAATGTTATTATTATGAGAGAGATAAATTTTTAAATATGACAATATTTTTATTAAAAGACACTTAAATGTCTTCGTAGTAGAATTTTTCTATTATATATTATATTACATTACAGCATGCCATGTTAATAACATGTATCATTAAATTCCTTTTGTTCTATAATGTGTTTCACAAAATTGCATTAAGATTATATTTAACTATGGTCTCATGTCATCATACTGCTCTTTAATCTTTACACTAACCGTGGATTAATACTCGTAAAAAAGAGAGAGATTAATACATGATGTAAAAAATTTTACACTATCTTTAAAAGCAATATCTTCTAATATTACAATTACAATGACATTCATTTTTTTTTTTGACAACATTGACACAAATAATAATTAAATAGAGAGTCTTAAAATGCAAGCTTTGATTTTATATTTTTTTTGTTTGTTAAAATAAGAATAAAGAATTAAAAATGAAAAATTGAAATACAAGTAAGTTTAAGGAAACATGCACATTTCAATTTCATTAAGCTTCGAGAGAGAGTTTTATAGTCTGAATTTATTGGAGGGTGTTTTCTGCTCCGCTCTGCTCTCTCTCTCTCTCTCCCCGCTCTCTTCTTCACGGTTCGAGATCCTACCGTCGCCGGCGACCGCCATGTCCTTCAAATTCTCTCTCCTCTTCGTCCTCTCTATCTTCCTCTCTTCCGTCTTCGCTTCCGAGTCAGATCACAAGGTAAGCCCTCTGCCCTCCCTCATTTCCTGACTCTAACGTCCGATCTCTATTTTTTTCGCTCAATTTTCGCCATAAGATCTGTTTCCTTGCTTTGGATCTATAGCTCTCCATTTTGCATAGGGTTCTCTTAGCTGCCTATTTGTTTACGCTTCAGATTGTTGGATTTTTGTGGCATTAGATCTCATGCTCTTTGCTCTCTCGTATTCGTTATGCGCTTTTAATCGTTCAGGACTATGTGCAATGTAGATGCTTATGTGGTTGAAATTTCTGTTTGCTATGAACTTCTGTTTCAATTTCATGCCTGATGAATCATGGTATTAGCTTAAGCTATTTTTGTTTGAAAGGATTATGATCTTTACATTGGACTTCTTCGGAAAAGCTAAAATGGAAAGCCATGAGTAACTACATATGAAATAGTGTGATTCAGTTGTATATACTCTATAGTGTGAAATGTCTATACTCTATAGTGTGATTAGCTGGCTTGTTTACTTTAAGTATGCCAATTATTTTGTTCCTTTTATGTGTCAATTGTCATTGATTACCACTTTGAAATAAGAATCCATGGCTCCACCAAAAAAAAAAAAAATCCATGGATGGATGTAGATACCAGGATGTATCACCTGCTATAGAACTTAATAGGCAATTCATTATTATTTTGAGTTTCTTAGTTTTAGCTCTCATAGATAATCTCAACCTAACAATGTATTTTTAGTCATTCCTTTTCCTAGGCTGCCTATTGGCAAATTATTTTAGTTTCGTCAAAGTAAGATTATTTATTTACTCCCTAAAGTGCAGTTTGAGAAAAGAGAAGGGGGATAACAAAACAAAAAGAAAATAAATTAGAGTTTCTGCCTCTTTCTGTTATGATGTTATTTGAAGGCTGGCGTAAGAGTCTACCTTTCCATTAAAAGTTGCCGATTTTGGACTAACCTTTAAATGTAAAGGCTTGTGCTTGTGCTTGTATTGGACTAATATCATAATTAAATCAATGTCACACATAAGTGATATTTGTTACATGGGTTTCCCCAATTTACTTTTGAATGTCCTTAGGCCATTTCAAATGATTTTCTGACATCTTTTATCAAAGAATAAGTCTGCCTGAGCTGGGGGTAAAGATTTAATGTGTATCTTTTAGTCACCCATAATTTCTGATTTGAATTGTGTATTTTCCTTTTATTGCAGTATAACCAAGACGACCCAGTTACCCTTTGGGTGAACAAAGTTGGTCCTTACAATAATCCACAAGAAACGTACAACTATTACAGCCTCCCATTTTGCCGTCCACCTGGTCATCCTGCACATAAATGGGGTGGTCTTGGTGAGGTCATTGGTGGCAATGAACTTATTGATAGCCAAATTGAGATAAAGTTCCGAAGTATGCTATCTTCTCTTGTCCTAGTTGTTTCATGGAAACCTATCGGTAGACAAACTGACATTCTTCTATTTTCCAACAGGAAATTTGGAGAAAACCACATTTTGTCGTCTGGATCTCGATGAGGGAAAAGTTAAACAGTTTAAGGATGCAATAGAGAACAGTTACTGGTTTGAATTCTTCATGGGTATGTTATGCAGTATTGATAGAATGCCTATACTTTAGGATAATCAGGAAATTTTGAAAGCATTTTATTTTGTGGGGTCTTTGTCTTTTGATTGATGTTGAATAATAATAGTGGTAAGGCAGTAATACAAAACAGGTCAAATAGTATCTCAACATTTGCAGCAAGGTTCCTTGTAAAAAATGCAAGCTACAAACTACAAGATTTATTTGTGAAAGTTACTAAGCATTTTTCGATACGTAATTGAGTGATAGATATTTTTTTATATATATAAATTATTATATCTTGCTTGTTTGGTGTATAACTCTCATTTGGTGCTGTTTCTTTCCTTGGTTGCTATCATGGTTGATCTTCAACGGGCCAAACTCGCCTTCAGATGACCTACCATTATGGGGTATGCCTACAGCTGCTTCTTCTTCTTTATATTTATTTGATATTTGATATGATTTTTCTGTTTCATTTGTTGATCATTATCAAAGGTATTTTGTTCATGTTTAAGGATATGTTGGTGAGCTACATCTTGATAAGAACAGTGATAATGGCAAGCATGTCCTCTACACTCACAAGAACATCATTGTTAAATACAACAATGATCAGGTCAGAAGTGATTTAAAGATCTTCTCTCATATATGCAGTACATTAACTGCCATGCTTAGGTCCATTATTTGCATTCTCTTGCAGATCATTCATGTGAATCTCACTCAGGACAACCCAAAACCTTTGGAAGTAGGAAAACCTTTGGACATGACATATGCCGTGACATGGATTCCTACTAATGTCACTTATGCACGCCGATTTGATGTGTACTTGGACTATCCATTCTTTGAGCATCAGGTTAATAAATGGTGCCAGCTTCTTATTTATTTATTTATTTATTTATTAGAATTTAAATTGAAAGTGGTGAATATCATTGGTTAGCTGCTATGTGCTAACTCATGTGGATCCTATACTGGACACATAACTGAGAGAACTCTTGGTCATTTTTGTAGATTCATTGGTTCTCCATTTTTAACTCTTTTATGATGGTCATCTTTCTTACTGGATTGGTCTCAATGATATTAATGCGAACTTTGAGAAATGACTATGCAAAATATGCCCGGGAAGATGATGATTTGGAAACTCTGGTAAGACTTTCTTTAAGTTATTTTTTAGTTATTTATGAGATATATGTCCTTTCTTACAAGAAAAAAGCTATTATGGTTTTGATTGCCAATATTTGGTGACACTCAAATACCAGGAAAGAGATGTTAGTGAAGAATCTGGCTGGAAACTTGTGCATGGTGATGTTTTTCGGCCTGCTCACAA
>JASCZI010090628.1:207693-230157 GCA_036250425.1 Stylosanthes scabra | reverse complement strand
CTGGCTTCTGGAGGAGAACTGTTTTTGTTGCCTTCATAATTTCGTCCACTGATCTTCCAGTACCAATGTATTCGGAAATAACCTCCCATCTCCTTGAAGTTCCTTTGGGATATTTCTGCATTCCTTTCTTCAATAGATCAACCTCTTCTTTACTCCAAGGTTTCTCCTTCTTCTCAATGTTGCCTAAAGAAACACTGCCATTAACCTTGACAGAACCATTTTGTTGGTTGCTTCTCTCTTCTTTCTTATCAGTCTCATCTTTCTTGCAACTCAGTGCATCTCTTAGAACTTCTGCCTGGTCCTCTACCTGTTTTCCCTCCATTTTCTCACACAAACCCCTTAGCTTCTCCATATCAAATGACATGCAAAGCTTCTCTACATCATCATCAGAAATACCAAGTAACTGTTGTGACAATATAGGTCCAGAGAGATTCCGCAGCCGTGTTCTCTCCTTTCGCAAGAGCTTTTTCTCTTTCTCCTTCACCTTCTTCTGCTGTAAAGCAGCTTCTGCAGCTCGTTTCTCTTCCTCCTCCTTTCGCCGCTTCTCCTCTTCTGCAATTCTGGCTGCTTCTTCTTCCTGCATCCTCTTTGCCATGACTTTGGCCTCTTTTTTCCTTTGCTTCTCAGCTTTCTCCTCTTCCTTTCTTCTCAATATTCTTGGGTCTCTCTTATAAGCATTATCAACAAGGGAACGTATCCGAGCATACTCCTCCTTCCTAGCTTTCTCGGAAAGTTTCGCATTCTGCCTTTCCATCCACCTCTTATGGTCACGAGATTCAGCTTGCTCAAGATCAAACTCATCAGCATGAGGAAACTCCCTCCAACTTTTAAAGGAGTACCAAAAATTGTAGAAATCATCAACCTCTTTTACTGGAGTATTATCATCACCAAGTGATGGAATCGGTTGAGTGACTGACCACCGACCATTCCTCATAAAAGCAGGGCCAAACACTTTGAAGAAGTCCTGTGGAGCACAATCAGTTGGAATCTCATCATCAAACTCATCTGTCGAATCATAAATTCTTCTTTTCACAGGATCAATCAAGACCTCATACGCCTCCTGGATGGCCTTAAAGTGACTTTCTATTTCATCTTTCTTTGCCTGCTTTGCGGCTTCAGTTTCCTCGGCAAGAAGCAGAGCAGCCTGTTTGTCGGGATGAAACCTCAAGGCAGTTTCACGGTAGCTCTTACGAATTTGATCCTCCGTGGCAAGATATCTTAGATGGCTCAGGCCCAACAATGCATAGTGATCTTGCTGCTTGTCTCCAGATTTCTTTTTGCTCTTGCTGCTGTAGGAATCGGACGGGAGATATGTCTGCTCCTTATCATCAACCACCTTTTTAGAATCAGGATCTTCATTATTATTCTCCCGAACACCGAGAAGTTTGAGAGCAGCAGAATGGAAGGCATGGCCAGCTGGTTCATATTTCATAGCCTTGATTGGAAGACAGTTTGAAGAAACAAAAATAGGCTGGCCATCTATAATCTCTTCTGAGTAAGTAATAAGCCGATATTTCGAATGTACAGCCATATCAGCGGCTGCAAGAAATGAACCTAAAAATTCAACTAACAACCCTCAAATTTAACTTCTGAACAACTCAACCTGCAAATCCCCAAAATAATGCAAACACTATCAACGTAATATATCAAACACCAAAACCGTTATATTTTACATGAAATCAAAGAAAATGCTGAGAGTAACTGAAAAGTACAGAATTACAAATCAAATCAAATCAAGGCAGCAGTAAAATCAGGTAACACAAAAACAAGAACAGAAACCCCAACCGAAGGAACAAAGCAAGAAGGGTTTCGATTATATGAAAAGAGAGGTCAGATATTGAGAGGCATGAGCTAAAAATTGCAGGAGGAAGAAAGAATGAGAAAAGATCATGATCGAAATTGAAAAGATTGGGCGATTGCGATGAAGAAAAGGAGGAATGAAGAAGAGAAGAGTAATACCTGGAAAGAGAAGAAAGAAGCCGACTTGGGAAAGGTTGTGAGGGAAATGAAAGGAAGCGAAAGCGAGAGAGGTTTGGTGTTTGGGGGTTTTATATGAGGCTGCTGCTGCCTTTCCAAAACCTTCTTCATGCCCTATCTTTCTTCTTCACTTCCGACTCTCCCCTCTTTTCTTTTTTTCTTTTTTCCTTCTTTTTTCTTGGGATAGAAAAAAATGCTGTAAATTTATGTTTTTATCTAAATTACTTCTTATACAAAAAATGTTATTTATCTACCCACCGAATTTGACCAAATATATATATATATATATATATATATATATATATATTATTTGGGTTATTCTCTTGTATTTTATATTTTAATGTTATGATTGAATTTTTATGTACGCACGTAACTAGTATATTATTACATTAGTTGCTTCAATTAGACAATTAACTCACAAACCATTAAAATGGTTATTTAAATAATTAAATTTAAAAGTCACCAAAAAAAATTAAATTTAATAAAAATCTGGCTAATTTTTTTTATTTTATATTTATTCATAAAATAAATAAATGATTATATAATTGAAGAGGTTAAGTTAAATAGAATTGAAAAAGGTTAAATTCAGTCATTTTGTACTACTTTCTCCTAAGAATACTGTTTTTTTTTTTTTGAACAAATCCTAAGAATACTGTTAAGTGTTAACTGTTAAGTTTAAATAATTTTTTCCTAGAAAAGTTAGATTTTTTTTATGTCATGTGAAGTTAGCAATTTTTATATTTTATATTATAGTCCATGTAATATGTATTTTTGGCGTCTTGTTTTGGACCGAAACCAGTAGGCGCAAGATTTTTGTCCTGGTCTTACATGATAATGATATGCTCTATTAACGTGCAAATACATCACTGACCCACTAAATTGAATGACCCAAAATCCCAACCTAATTAACTTTCCCAAAAGAAAGAAGAAACTGCACTGCCATGTCCAAAAATAAAAAAAAATTTAAAAAGAAGAAGAAGAAACTGCACTGGGCAAGGAACTCCATCTGCTATGTTACAAAATAGTGAAATACTTTGCCTTCAAAAACAATTAGTTAAATTTCCCCACCTCTCAAAATTTGCTTTGGAAAAAAAAAATTTCAAGCTTCACTTCTAAGTGTTTAGTTTGTATCATAAATAACTTGTATATATTTACCAAAATAAATAAATAAATAAATGACTTATATATAGTAATCTCCCTGTGTCCTAGTGATAATGAATACTGCCTCAAAACTCAAATATTCGAATTCAGAACATAGTATTCGCACTTAAAACTATAATTTAAGTGGAGACTTTCTGAGTCTTATAACTTGTAAGAAGTGCATTTGAATCGAAAACTCTACATAGTCAAAAGGGAAATAGTTTGTTGGGTGTATGTGTGAGTATGCATAGAGATATAAAATATGCTACTTTGATAAAATTGAGTAACAGTATACTTATGTATCAAGTAAAATTAAGCATATAGATATGTCTCACTAAATTTGATTATTATTATTATACGTTATTAAAGCACATTTACGTGGTTAGGGGGCAACAGCAATTCCATACTGTATGCAGTTGTCTCCTAAACTCATCTTCAATGCAAGTAACAAAATGAAATACGGAATAATCTGTAAAGATGTGTTAGCTTGTATGTAAAACTTAACAACTAAAGTGAAGGGAGGAAATCAGCAGATACAGTAAATGAATAAGTTGGATTTCTTTTTGCAAAGGGGAATGTGATTTCATGGATTCTCTAATCTCTATGTTAATTAAGAATAATATAGATGACAAAGAGGTCTATCCTTTTCACTCCTTTTTTTGTTTGTTTTGTTTTGGTAAAGAAGATGGATTGGAAAGATACCATAGCTCATTAGCAATTTTAATATCTATATATATTATTGTGCGGATTATGGAGTTAAATTATAGCCAACTTGCTTCATGAAATTGATTCCAATCTCTCACTTTTAATTTGTTGGGATGGGGATTGAGTTGTCTTGCATGAAACTCATTTAAAAAAAAAAAAGCACACACATATATACAATATAATATACATATGCTCCTACTTTTATTTTTAGAGTTTATTATATTATATTCCAAAAACATATGTCAAAATTACAAATAAAAAAAGTTTTTATCATGAATTTAACTAATATGTGTACTAAGAATATATGATAAGTATATTATTAATGAAGATTTTAAATGTTTATATTTAATGAAGATAAAATAAATACATTAGAAAGTTAATTTTTTTTTATATTTTCAATAAAATTTTTCTTAATTTATAATTTTATCATATGTCATAAGAGTATATATTAGCTAAACCTTTATTAAATAAAAAAAAGTTAATGTATTTATTTTATATTTTAAAATATTTCATTAATAATAAATTTATTATGTATTCTAAGAATATGTATTATTTAAACCCTTATTTTATGCAACTGTTCATTTTTCATAGTAAACTTTACCCTCAAATTTAGTAGATCTAATTAAGGAGATCTTCCATTTTTTCTTCTTCTTCTAAATTTATGGGCACAATCTAGGCACTCTTTCTTATGCGCAGTTAATACTAATAGTAATGATTACCATATTTCTACAAAGTGATCCTTAACAATAATTGATATTTATCTTTTTAAGGATGATTGAGCTTGATGGATCAATTTTAATCTTGGTTAATTAATTAAACTTGAGCAACTAATAATGAGCAACCACTAATAACTAATTCATTCCTTTTGTTGTTTGCCATTGGAAGAGCAATGGTGGTGGTCCAAAACCAGCTAAGAAATGAGCTATTTTGAGTTAGAAAGAGCAAGTAGAAAATAGTTCCAATTAAGCAATTATGAACCATTTCCAAAGGAAGCACATCAAGTGTGCCTCATCCTTATTTTATACAACACCACTTATTATTCAATGCCCTTTTTATCTGTCCCTACTTCTGAAAAATAAAAAATGGTCCCTCCCACTTTTTTGTAGTTATTTCATTATTAACTCCAATGAGATTATGAGAATACTTCATTCTACAGTACACACCCACTTATGCTTATGTTATTTTGTCATGTATATATATCCCTTTTTATGATTTATTTTCTTAAAAATCTGCTGCATTAATTGCTAGTGGACCTTACAAGTTGTATAAAGCCGAAATAAACAGCACCCAAAAAATATTATGCATTTCTGTATGTATAAATGTAATATATGTATATATGAAAAGATGTATTAGATAAAATTGATCATTAAATATAACATATTTAGTCATATGTACATTTGTATTATCCAATTTAGAAGAGTAAACACTATTTTTGGTCTTTTTGGACTTTTTCGTTTTGGACATGGCGCCCCTTAATGAATCAAATCGCAGAGCGGTCCCTAAAATATTAAAAAAATAGGATAAAAATTAATCCCTAAAATAGACAAATTGATCGGTAAGAATATGTTACAATGTGATGTGTCAGGAGTCGATATGTCCAATTTTTTAATTGTTTAGGGGTTATTATGTGATTTTCAATTCATTAAAAAGTGTCATGTCCAAAATAAAAAGTCCATGAATCGAAAAAATGTATTTTCTCGATTTAGAATTTATTTTCGCATAAAATAAAAGGAAAATATTCCATAAAGAGCAGAGGGAGTATTGTAATTTGTATTAAAGATCACATGGAGTTGGAAAAGCTTTAAACAACTACCATATGGTAAAAAGGGAGGAGGTTTCTATGTTAATTGTTAAGGACATCCTCTGAGCTTAGGAAGGTATGGGAAGTAGTTGTCCTTTTGTGCCCTTTGTATGTGGATTTAGTTGTCTGGTTCATGGTTACATTCTTCTTTAATTTATTTTATTATTCCAATTATTGTCAACAACTCACTCCCACTCTGCAACTTTACGTGCATATAACTCACATTTCCCAGTTGCCAATATAAAAAGACCAAGATTATTATTAATTCAAGATTTTCTTCTATCATGGAATCTATATATAACTATAGTCAATGGTAACAATACTACTTCATATTAGTAATATCAAGATTATTAATTCAGTCACCGAAAAACTTTAACTTTTGTAGCACAACTTGTTGGGACACAATCTAACTACTATATACTAGTTTTTACTTTTTTAATTGAAGAAGAATTAGAATTTTGTATAATTAGAATTAACATTAATTAAAATAATTATTTCACAATATTATGTCTTATAATTTGAATTTGTTTATTAAAGATTGTTAAAGTTACATTAATAGCATATAGTAAATACAATGCATTAAATCAAACTTGGTTAATTCAGAAATTTGATCTATGTTTTCAAAGATGAAAAAGTTAAAAATGAGTATTTTGATTTACAATTTTAAATTTTGAGGTGAAATTTGAATAACTCTAATTTTAAAAGTCATTTTAACTTATGATTTAAATTTTGGGAGAAAATTGAGTTTTACCTCTTGTTTGAATTTATGTTTATTAAATTGAAGTGTGAATAAACTTAATTTTATAGAAGAATTTAATTTTTATGCATCGTCAATATAAAAAAATTTTATATATACATCAAATCAGATATTACCACATCATAAAGAGTAATTAATTTTCAAGCTCACTAATTTTAAAGGTAAATCAATGCATAAATTTAATTGGATGGCTGTATAAAACTCTTTATATAGCCGGTGCATTAAAATTAAACTTTTGAAAAAATAAAAATAAATTAAGTAGGTGATGGTGTGTGGTTGACTTGACTGGTTGGGGTCTTGGGGATGAAAAAGAAAAGAAAGAGGGGTTGTTGGAAATAGATGAGAAATGTGGGGTTAAATTACAAAATAAGAAAAGAATGAGGGAAGAGTATTAGTTCCTGGTTGAGAATCAAAGGGGGGTTGTCATCTCACCTTATTCAACCTCAGCTTCAACGAGAAGAGAGAGAAAGAGAAAGAGAAAGAGGTGGTTGCCACATACAAAGAAAGGAGGAGAACCCTAGGAGAGAGAAACCTTGCTTTCATTTCAAGCCCTTTTCGCATTGCGTTTCGGGATCTCGAATCTTCAATCTACAACAAAGGTCTTTCTCTTTCTTTTTTCGCTGCTCTTTGCCTTTCTAATTTTTCTATCCAGATTATTGCCTTCAACATTTTTTCGCTTCCAACATTTTGCTTTCATCTTCAATTCCTTCAATCGCTTCAAATTTACTGCTCTATTGATTACCGAGCTTCGCACATTGCAGCATTTCGTTTTTTTTTTTTTTTCTGTGAGCACTGTTTACCTGTTTTGCAGGATCTCTTCTTCTTACTTTTATTTACTTTCCTCTGATTGCATGTTGATGCTTGTTTTGCAAATTCAAATTTTTGAGGGGTAGGGAAGCAATATAAAGTTTCGATCTTCGTTGGACCTGAGCAAATGAAACAGAAAAGTTTTGTTTTTCAACCTGAGTATCAATTTTTTTTGTTCTTTCCATGAAGCTGAACTCTTGATTGGAATATTCGTTTCAATCTGCACCCTGTACCTCCCTAAATGATTTTGGATTATCTCTTGCCAGGAAGCCATTATTTTTTCAGAAAAGAATGTTTTTTCTTCTGTTAATTGTTTGATTCTATCCATTTAGTTTCTATTTATTGAACTGCTATGGATTTTTGGTAAGATTTTAACTGAGAAGTGAGAACATATAAGCACATAAGAGATATCATTGTGTTGCCTTAATTTTGACTGGAAGATCCTTCAATAAGTGTTCATGTTTTTTTGTGTTTTCTTTTTTTCTTTTTATATCTTTATCCTCTGGTGTATTACCCTGGCAAATTCTTCAGTAATTCTGATTCATAACGTGTTTCTCACAGGTGTTGGTTCCGCTTTTATGGCAAATTCAAAGGGCTCTTCGGGCATCAGAAATTTGATGTATTCTGGAAAGCATGCTCTGCTTCCTCCTAAAATCCCATTCCCAAGTGTTTCCCAGGGTTATACGGATTATATCCCGAATCCTGCAGTAGGTTCGAAGGTTGCGCATAGACCTAGAGAGGGAAATGCATTCCACCAACGGACATCATCTGAGAGCTTTATTATAGAGGAGCAACCTTCATGGCTTGATGATCTTCTTAATGAGCCGGAGACACCTGTACGAAGGGGCAATCATCGGCGATCATCCAGTGATTCTTTTGCCTACCTAGAGAATGCTAATGTTTCTAACACTGGTTATGCAGATAAGGATGAGTTTAAATTTAGGAATTTAGGATCTATTCCATCTTGGTCACCTCAAGACTTAAATCACAGCAAAGATGTTCGTCATATGCCGATGTATGCAGAAATGAACTCAACTAAAATGAAGAATAGGGCATGGGACTCTTGTTTGAATGTTCCCACACATCCAGGTGGTGTTCCTGCTGTCAAAGACAATGTTGCTTTTCAGAATTCAGGACTGTCGTGCCCGCCAAATGAAGCAGATGGGATTCCTTCAACAGCCAATGAAAAGCATGATGCAGTAGAATCTGGTTCACAGGATGCAAAGTTATCTTCAGAAAGAAAGGATGGTTCAAATGCAAAGTCAACTGCTACTGAAACAGATTCAAAACGTGCTAAACAGTATGTAGTTATTTTGTTGAATTTCGTCTACTGTTCTTTTCTCTATTTCATCTTTGGCTCCCTGTGGAATGCTTTATTTAGCAACCCACGAAGTTGGTTCTCAATTCTTGATCTATTATTTATTTTGTCAAAATTACATTATGGCTTTTACTTAATACATAGAATGTGACAAATCATAAAAATTCACTGTGACAAAGTAAATTCTGATGCTATATAGATATCATTTCTCATTATTTGAACGAAAAAGTATTGGGGATATACAGGGTTAGGGGAAACAGTTACACTATACCTGCCTTCTTATTGTTACTGGGGAGAGAATTTTATGCTCTCAATTGATCTATGTATATGGAAATTTGCATGGACTAAAAATTTGAATAAACCATGTGTTGCAGGCAATTTGCTCAACGTTCACGAGTTCGTAAACTTCAATACATAGCTGAACTAGAAAGAAATGTACAAGGTTTACAGGTAGGTTTTAGCATAGGCAAATGATTTGCGTAATGTTTCCTATGCTATTTTGGAAATTTTCTTATTCTGATTTATTCTTTTATGTATGTCTATTCATAGGCAGAAGGATCGGAAGTATCTGCTGAGCTTGAATTTCTTAACCAGCAGAATCTTATCCTGAGCATGGAGAACAAAGCTCTCAAGCAACGATTAGAAAGTTTAGCACAAGAGCAGCTTATCAAATATTGTAAGTTTCTATCATTGAACATAAGCTAATAGGTCTTAAAGGAGGTGGGAATTTGGAAGTTATTGTCTCTTGGTGTATCAATCTAAGTACCATGCATTTTTTTATGGAGTGCTTATATATGCGGCTATGCTCTCAGTTACACAAAGGGAAATTCTTGGGATGTTATGTTGTATTTTGGTTATCTTTTTTTTTTTTTTTAATATTGTGGTATAAAAGAAGCACCATTTGCGTATCGAAGTTTGATGTATTTTTATGCAATGTGAAACTCAGTGGAGCAGGAAGTACTGGAAAGAGAGATTGGAAGATTACGTGCAATGTATCAGCAGCAACAGAATCAGCCACAGCAACCTTCTGGCAGCCATCGACGCACAAATAGCAGAGACCTTGAATCCCAGTTTGCTAACCTTTCTCTAAAACTCAAGGACACTAGTTCAGCGCGTGATCCTGTTACCGGTGCCCTTCGAATTTAGATTCGCAGTAGCTGTAGCTGTGTTTTGCATCTTCATTCAACCCCGTCACCAAATTGTACCCTTTCCATCTGCGGGATTGTGCAGAGATTTCCAGTGAATGCCCTCTCTCTGCCCGCATTGCTTATTTTGTCTTGGGCAATAAGTCTTTGGCTTCTGTATGCTTTAATTAATATCGATTACAATGAATTCCTTCCTCTCCCCCAACCAAAAAGGAAGATCATTTGATGTGCACCTGGTGGTCAGCCGAAATCCTATTCTATTTTGGCGAGTTGACCGACCTGAGGTGGTAACAGCTTCAACTTTCTGTCTCTCACTCTCACTGTGTGTTTGCAGTGATCTCTCATGTATTTGTATTGTGTAAGCCCCCATGTCTTGTGAATTTCCATTGTAGCTGAATTGAGGCTATGCAGACAGCAAAATGTCTTTAGAGCTGTTTGAATGTGCATTATTTGTATGGATTATGTATGTTAAGCTAATGTTTGTTATATTATTCTAATCAAAATTCATGGTTTCTTCTAAGCATATTGAACTGGTCTTGTATTTGTGATTTTATTCAATATATATTTGTGTTGTGTAAAATATTTATTGATATTCCATACTGATTAGGAGGCCGCCCATGTTTTTAAGTTGGGGCCTGCTGTGCATGTTTAAGAGCACATAATGGCCCATGAAAAATAAGGAATTTTATAATTAACCTCAATAATAATATTCATAATAATTGGACGAGTGTATTGATTGAGGGAATGTGAACGATTTGGAGTGGGGCGATAATGAATACTGAACACAAAAAAAGGAATATGATGCAACTAATTATTTTTTCTTTTCTCTCTTTTTTATGTGAACTCAAATTCAGCATCAAGCTTGGTATGCTATAGGTGCTTGAAAAAGAAAATTGAAGTAAAACTGAATATTAAAAGCAAAAGAGTTTAGGCATTTTTAAAATACTCCTACAATAAATTTATGACATCTATTTTCAACTGAATAAAAATTAATTTTATGAACTTCACCTACACAGCAATGCCTTTTTTTTCTATTTTCCTTTTTTTTACATATGCAGGTGAAGTGAAACGAAGATAGTATGAAGTACAAGATGAAATGTGAAAGTGTACAAGAAGAATGACTATTGTAGAAACCCCCCAAAATTTTTCTAAGTTATGAGAAGAAAAAAGATGGCAGTAAGTAAGAACGGGAAGAAAAGTATGAAAGGTGTGATTGTAAGAACATGTGCTGTGTTTGGAAGGCGTGGATAATTATCAGGAGACGGCATCACACATTCCTCACCATTGAATGAAACTTTTCTGGGAAAAGTCCATCCTTCTCTGAATGTGAAATCCTCTTTGTCTTTGTGAAGCAACATCTCTGTTTGCACGTTTCCATCATTCCCTGACAGCAACATGTCATTGTAGTACTGCAGCCCCCAAAACATCCCTGTATCATCTGCACAAACAACAAAAACTTGTTAGTCGAACGTGTCAAATTATCTAACGGTTTTTAACTATCATCTTTTTAACTTACTGATATTGCCGTAGATAGGGAGGGGCTTGTAGTTGAAGCTGAAAACCTGGGTTACACTTCTCAAGTTAGGGTGAAGAACAACGAGATTCCACTGGGAGTAGTTCTTGAACAAGTTGAGATTTGTGATGGTGATCTTTACCCGCCAATACTCTTTGTAACTCTGTTTAACGTGCCAGTGGATTCGAATCGGGCACATGTGACGCGAACACTTCACCACTTGTGCTGATTCTTGTTGTGGCAGTTGCAACACTGATGATGAAGAACTCTTCTCCGGTCTGCAAAATTTTCAATACAATCAGATAAACACACACAACAAAGAACAATGCAATTAAAGTTGGAAGAAACAAGAAAGTGTGTGTATATATATATACTCGATACAATGTGCTCCTGGTAGGCCTTTGCAGTTGCAGCTGCAAACGGGGCAGGGAACTATGGTGCTGTTATAGAATGCAGATAACGAGACGCAGCATTTCGGTGCCGGCGATGCTCGATACTGTGAGTACATACACGTCACGTTCCATGTCTCTACAGCAATTTTAATTTATATTGATCAGCACTTTTAGTTAGCTCGAAACATAACGTAAAGATAACATGATCAATCTCCTCTAAAGTTGTTAATCTTTTTAGAGGATAAAGTAGTGTTTTAATCGCCTTTAAATTAAGATGGTGGAACCGCAAGTAATAAAAATTATAAAATCAAAGGTGATTAAAGTACTACTTTATAACTTTATCAATTTAACAACTTTTGAGGATCTTTATCGAAGATAACTAGTGTTCGTGACTCATGAACTAACTTTTGGGATTGGGTTACCTAAAACTTGTTGCCATCGATGTCCATTGGAGGTGAACTTGGTAGGGGGGACCTGAAAGGGTTCACTGCAAGTGTAACCAGGGACTCCAAGGGTGAAATTCTGAGGCATGGTGAAAAAAGTGGCATTTGAATTTGAAGTAGGCTTGTTATAGTTCATTTGGAAGGAGGAGACGGAGTTGGAGATGTCTTGAGTGAGGGAAGAGAGGAGACCAGACTTGCAGCAGTTGAAGTAGCGTTGGTTGTAAGGAGCGAATGGAGTGAGATCAATGATGTGAGGATGCTTCAAGCAACAGTGTGGCTTTTCTTGGCCTTTGAATTTGGAGCAGTTACCTTGCTCCATTGCCTCTGCTCCAAACATCGCCCAGATCACTTCATCCCCTTTCCAATCCCATCCCATTCTCCATCCCGGCGGCGCCTCCACGTGCCGGAATAGTTGCATGTTGTATATTGACACCTTCACCTTCAACAATTCAGTAATACTAGATGACCAGTCCATTTTATTTTTACAGTTGCATGTTGTATATTGAATTGCTCGTTAAAAATACTGACCAAATCGCTCACTTTCTATCTTTTCTAAATGATTTAATCACTAATTTTAAATAGACTCGTAGTGTTTTTATATTATTTTTGTGTGCATGTCATTCTAACATTATTCTAAGACACATTTTAATTTTTAAAATATATTGAAAAAATAAATCATCAAAATAGGAACATGAAGAAGAGTGCAAATTGCAGGCAGCAAAACCACCTTGTATACATTTCTCTAAGGAATAAAAGTACTAGAATGCCCTCATTCCTTCGAAGGAAACAAAATCTGCTTGGCTGACGTGGCGCAAGCTCATTGGAAGAACATAAGGAAGACAGAAAGATTAGGACAGTGACAGCATCAACAATTGAGCATGTTGAGAAGTTGAACTCAGCAAAACCCCAACATAACCCTAACAAACAAGTACGGCCGCCCCCATCTTTCTTTCTTTTCCTTAACATATCCAAATAAACTCCGCAGACATTCTCAAACACTTTTTTCTTTATTTTCAAGATCAGATCACCCAAAAAAAAAATGTAATAAGATCAATTTCATGTAATTTTCTTAAAAAACAAAATTAGATATAAAAAATTGTAGGACCAGGTTGTGTAGCACTGACCACATGGTGAATTTTGATGGTGGCCCCGGAAAATAAAATATTAAAACACTTGTTATTAAATAAAATATGTAATAAAATAAAGAATTGCTTACATCAACTGTAGCCCCATTATCAGTGAGGAAATCCCATGTGATGGTGATGTTGCCAGAAGGATCCAATGGGTCGTATCCATCTGCATTCTCAGAATAAGGGTATATAAATAAATTAACGTAGAAGAATAAGAAGAAGAAGAAGAAGAAAAAGGGTTTTGGCTGCTACTTATACAAAAGGGTATATGTATATGTAAAATTGTAAAATTGAGGTCCTTACAAGTGGGGGAAAAGGAGATGAATATAGTGATGAAGAATAATATGAAGGCCAAAATGTTGGCCATTGATCTTTGATCCATGATGAAAAATGGGTTCATAATATAAAGCATTGTATGCATATATTATTTAATTTGATCCTCCTTAACCAAAAATGAAAATATAATAAAGGAGGTTACAAATTGAAATAATTTTGATGTGGAAATTTTAAAAAAGTAGTAGAATGCATACAAAAGGGAAGTGATCAAGGTGTGTATATATATGGATATCCAGCTGTGGCTTTTTTTAGTGATGAGTGTTGGAATATGAAAAGCACAACACCATTTGTGGCATTGGCAAATGGCAATGAATAATTTTCATTTTTCAAAAACCAAATTAGAGGAATAAAATTAAGGCTGCATTTAATGCGTAAATACAGGATGCATATAATATGTGTCCCTGACTCACCATGTCATAAGTCATAACATTCTTGAGTGTAGCCTTCAAATTCCATACGTTCTCCTTCGGACTTGGGTAACTGAAAAAGAGTGAATAATATTCTGCATGTCTTTTTTCTATATTTTTCATTTGTTATCCTTCCTCTTTTTCTTCTTCTATATGTTGCTATGTACCAAAATTATGAGTTTGCAATTTACTAATACACAATTATACACAGAAAATGAGAAAACAGAGTTATAGCTTGCGCAGTGGAATTGTTGAAGATACGACCAAGAGACATTGAAGCATCTAACAGAGTTATCACTACAATTCTATGCTATGCTGTTTTGCTTATTGTTTTACAAATGGTGAATTGGTGGTAGTTTGATATCTTTAACTTTAATAATAGGAGTATAGGACGTCATTTTGAGCCAACAGAAAGCATGGAACCTTCAAAATAAACAATAATATGTCATCTTTTATTAGTTAATATAAACTCATCAAACCATTATCATACATCAAATAACCAATATGGCCTTCTTTTTTTCAGTTTTCTATTTTCTAATGGAGCTATATACTTGCAAGCTGAAATGACCGTATACTGTGTGTCAAAGAAAATGGCACTTGGGTAAAAGTAAAATACAGGGGAGAGAAGATTCCATAGGTAAATTTCAGTCTTCATATTCTGTTTCCTCGTCATCATCATCGTTGTTTGCAGCATATCTCCACCCATCTTCAACATTGTCACGATCCTCTTCTGTTTCTTCACTATCTTCATCGTAGATTTCTTCTTTCACTGGCCATGGCTTTTTAATCGGATTTGATGGGGCTGGAGTAGGAGCTGACCCTTTTCGTTGAGTAATTTTGGCAGGAGGCAACCTCAAGCTTGGCTTTGGTCTGCTTTGCTTCTGACTTTTACCATTTGATCGTTTTCTACCATAGGCATCTTGTTCACTCGCTTCATCCATTTCATTGTCAGCATTGGCTTGTGCACGCACAGCATTTTCGTCATGGCCTGGGTGCTCCCTCTTCAGATGGAGTTTAAGTTTGTATTCATGGATGTAGGCTTTTTCACACCCTTCATAAGGACATGCATAGGGGCGATCAGATGATGCAGAACCATAAGTTCCACTAGCAGGTTTAGTTGGTTTTGATTGCTTCTCGGAAGGCAGAGTATACTTGGGCACGTCCACTGATGCATTCTGTAAAATGTAATTGAAATTGTGAATAAAAAATGCAGACATTACACAGATATCCGATTGAAAGACTAGATATACTTGAAATGAGAAGATGTATCATCAGAACAAAAAAAGGACGGATGACCCAACCTTTTCATGCTGAGATGCAATATGATTCTTTAGCTTGTATTCGTGAGCATATCTCTTTCCACAATCTGGGTATGGGCAGATATGATAGTTCTCTTGTGAATGTGTTTTCATGTGGGACCGCAGGTTGAAATCCAAGGAGAAGGCCTGAATAATAACAATAATATATTAATATTTAAGCTTATCAGTGATTTATGTAGTGAAAAAATGATTCAATACAATATAGTATCAAGTCATGCTTTCAGCAGTAATAGTTTAAACTTTAGAAGATGCTCCATTTATACTCTGAAAATAACATTAGAGGAATTTGAACAGATCATTTCAAAAGATAGATCTATCACCTTACCACAACCTTCATGAGGACACACAAAATCTCTCTCCCCTGTATGAATGAGGAAATGTCTTTTCAACTTTGAGCTGTCCAGAAATTTCTGCAATAGAAACAAAATACTCTTAGAACCCTTACATGGATCTTACACTTAAAAATAACTAAATAAAACTCTGATAGCTGTAACATACAACATAACATATAAATAAAAGGCCATTATTATTTGAAACATAGTTGTTAAGGATCTATTTTGAACTTAGTGTATTACTGCCATGCAACATAAACTGGCCTTCATCTTCATCCCAACTCAAGACTCTTAGATGGGAATAGGTCCTAGATATTACACACAGACACGTGTGTGTTCTGAAGTAACAAGCTCACTACCTTTCCACATCCTTCGTAGTGGCAAACAAATTGCCTCTCTCCATGGATGTGTGAATGCTTCCTCAAAGCACCAGCATCTATGAATGTCTTTCCACAGCCATCATAGCTGCATAGAAAAAGTACTTCAGTAGTTGGCTCTGGTTCAGGCTCAGGTGCTAAAGGTTCTTTTTCCTTTTCTTTCAAGGCCTTTAAGGAATCCTCTGAGGATAGTAAAAAGGGAAAACTTAAGACAGAATACAACAATCAAAAAATATAAGAATAACCTTAATTCATCACAAGGTTTATAGCTTTAATTCTTTTGAAAAGACACAAGCTTCACATGATACAAAGCCAAAGTTTACAATCATTCAAGATACATAAACATAAACGAATCTTGAAAAGAAAAAACGCATCATCATGAACAGATTGTGCACCGAGTGCCAGTTATGGACCGCTTGAATTCTTAACACAAGGGCAAATTCATAGCTGTAGAGTTATTTGAAGCAAATTATAAACCATGACTAATTATAGACATCAACCAAGGACAATCATACATGATACAAGTATGAGTGTTCAATTGATGGATTCAATTTCAGTTCAGCTCATTCGGAAGAAAATAGAATAGAATGGTATAAGGAGTACGAAATTATTTAAGGTCAGGTGCAGAGTTTGCAAAAAAGGACAAACCTGTTACCCATCTTAGGAGCATGCACTTCCCGCCAGTAGCTACAACATCTTGAGGAACCCTGATAATAAAATTGCTCTCAAAATCAGAATTATACATTGTAAACTGAATCAAATTGATTAAAAAACATCATTAAATTCCAAAGAGGGAAAAAAACTCAATCCAGAAATTCCCTTGGCTATAGTATGTCACCAAGTTCAAGATACAAAATTTGGCATCAATTAAGGGAAAAAAGAACAACTACAAATAGATGACATAGAACTTGCTCAGTAATTAACCAAAAAAAAAGGAAGAAAATTGGGAAGAGAAGAAGTTAAGGTACCATTGTTTGACCCATTTAACGGCGGGAGCCTTGGATTTGAGGAAGGGACGCCGCTCGAAGAGGTTGTGATTGAACTGAGTCTCCATGGTATGAGTCTGTGTGTAGCAAGTAGGAAGCAAATCCCCGAAAGAAGAAGGAATTGGAAATTGAATTTGAATGTGGATAAGGGTTAGGGTTAGGGCTTCAAGGAGGAACAGAGGAAGTCAAATAAGGGGGAGAAAAATAGAAGAATTGAAGGAGGGTGTGTGTGAAGCAGCTTCGGGTTCTCTTTCTTCTTCTCTTTCTCATTCTCATGCTCGATTCATTTGCTTCATGCTTTTCTCAAAACGACCAAACATTAAACCCCATCTCACTCTCCAAGCCATGCGTTTTGGCGTTTCGGCTTTTCTTTTTCTTTTTTTTTTTATATAATGGCAGGCTTTGCATTTTAAGCCCAATTATGAGAATATTGGAACACTGGGCCATCTAGTCTAGTGATTCATTCTATGACTAAGACCCAATTGTACTACTCTTTAAGTTTTTTGCGAATCCATGAAAATAATTTACTCTATTCGATCAACTCATATCAGATACTTTAAAACAATTTTATTATAAATATTTATTAATAATTTGCCATTCAAATAACATATTCTTATTTTTTCCTTTTACAATTATACATGAAAATCTTTTGTTGACATGCACATATATTTACAATGTACACGGTAGCGTAGATTGAGCGAAAATAAAGGAGAAATCATTAATTAATCATGTGGGTTCCAAATTTTTTTAGAAAAATCATTACCAAACATGCCTTAATTTATATAAATAATTTTATATATATATATATATATATATATATATATATATATATATATATTATTTTAATTAAATAAAAATTTATTTTGATGCTATTTTTTATATTATTTAATATCAAAATAATCTTTTATACTATAATTTGGTTAACTTAATTTACTGTATACAAATAATTAATATTACCCCATCTACATACTATATACATGGATAGAGTAATGCTAGGGAACCAACATTAGGGACTAATATGAACCTAACGAGTATAATTAGAAAAATGGTAGGTTATAAAAGAAAAAACAGAAAAGAAAAAAAATTAATATTGACTCTTTATTGTCTTCCTAATATTAAATCTTAAGACTTTCTCACATGAATATGTGATATATATGAGTATTTACCTTAACAAATCATATTTTCGTGTTATTCATTTTCATTGGCACATGCATGGAAGGAAAAATAAACAATATAACACACCTGGAACTATTTAGGTAAAGGAAAAGTATAGGTAATTAATATTTTTCTGACCAATAAATTAACTAAAAAAAATAGAACATTTGTAATCATTATTTATAGAACATTCACAATAAAAGAAATAGAACATCTGAAACCTAAAATAACTAAAAATCAACAAAAGAAATAGAACATTCGAAACCTATAAACAAAATAATAGAACATCCAAAATAAATTATTGACTGATATTGACTAATTTTTTATTGGATACCTAATTGTTAGTAAAAACATACATTTAAATAAATAAATGGCGAATGAAATCCACCAAATAAAAAAAATGATGTTTGTACCGGTTTTTAACAAAAATAAAATAATAATAATAATAAAGAAAAATGCTGCATACAATACAAGTAAATACATCCTATCTGTGGTAAGAAAGATGGATATGGAGTAGGCAAAGCTAGGTGAAGGTAACATCAGCCAAAACATTCTTAAACGTGATAATGGATGAGGAGTTTGAACTATCATTCATCATCAACAACTTCCTCCTCTTATTATTATTTCTCCTGAATCCCATTCCCACCATCCTCATAAACACACTTCTCCAAAAAGGGAACCTCATCACCCTCACACTCACACATTCCGCTACTTCCATTATTCTCATAACAACTTCCCTCGCGCACGGACGATCCTCTTCCTTCTCCGCCACACACCGTCCCGCCAACCGCACTATCTCACCCACCGCACCCGCCATGTACGCCGGCACCGCCACCCTCCCATCACAAATCTCTTTCACACCAAAATTCCTCTCCAACAACGGAACCGCCCACTCCACAATCGACGCCGGCGTTTTCGACACGTCAATGGCCTTCCTCCCACTCATGATCTCCAACAACACAACCCCCAAGCTGAAAATATCGTTCTTCGTGCTCAGTTTTTCAGAACTCGTGTAACTCGGATCTATGTACCCTATTGTCCCAGCGGGTTGACTCGCTGCTGACTCGATAACCGTTCCAACCATAACCGCCAGTCCAAAATCCCCCAATTTAGCGTTCATCTCTGAATCGAACAAGATGTTGGTGGACTTGATGTCCCTGTGGATCACCATAGGCTTCCCTTCGTGGAGAAACTGCACCGCGCGTGAGATCTGCATGGCGATCTCCACGCGCTTCGTCCACGACGGCGGTGGTCTTCTTGAACCGTGAAGCCAGTCGTGGAGGGAGCCGTTGGGCAAGAGCTCCATCACCATCACCTTGTTATCGAACGAGTCGCGGCACGTGCCTAAGAGGTTAAGCACGTGAGGGCTTTTACGTAGAATTGAGAGCACTCGAATCTCGTTTTGGAGCTTGTTGGAGTTATCGTCATGGTGGTGGTGGAGAGATTCTTGAAGCGACGATGGTTTCTTCACCGCCACGGCCACCGCCACCGTGCGTGGTAGAAGACCTTTGTAGACCATTCCATGGCTTCCTTTGCCTATCATAGTTTTAGGGTTGAAGTTATCGGTTGCTTTCAGAAGCTCTTGATAGTCAAAGTTCTCTTCTCCTTCTCCCATATTTTCATGTTCCATCAATGGAGGCTATAGCCTTGCTTCGTTAGTTATATATATTACCTTAATTAATTTTTTTTATGATTTTCGTGCTATTTTTTTTATTTAAAAGTTAAAACCAAAATTATATATAATTAACTAAGAAATGAAGAATATATGTGAGTAGTCTATACTGGATTATGCGATAAGCTTATTATTTTTTGTGGTAAGAAAAAGAAGCATTGAAGGTTTCGATGAGAGGTGGAGGTATCAAGCATGGAGTATGAAGTGATAAGAAGCATTGCTTTTTGTAGTACCCAGGGAATAAAGGTGCTTTGGAGAATGGAGACCTAATTAATCAAGAAAGAATTAAAATGGGAATTATTGAGAGGAGGAAAAGCTAATAATAAAGGATAAAGGGGAGGCCAGAAAAGAAAGAAAAGCAAAAGAGTTTGTGATGACACAAGAAAAGGCGAAACCTCTGACGACTGACGATGGATGTGCGATGCCCCATTTATTGCTTTTTTTTTTTTAAAAAAAATAACTTTAATTACTTTAACTTTTCCAAAGTTTTTCATCTTCCAAATTCCAATACAGTCATTTTCTTAAATTCGATTAAAGAAAGACTTGGATTCAATATTAGAGAGATAATAGAAAATGAATATAATTTTTTTTTCTCATTTTATTACTCATTATTTTTTTAATTATACTTATTAGTTTTCTATTAGTTCATAACGTTAATTTTCTAACATTACTCATTTAAATAATCATGAGTATCATGCTGTAGTGATTTTCCGTTAATCGTGAACCATACGATGAACAAACTCGTATATAATAATACACAGCGATTTATATTCCAGGTGGCTAAATAAGATAAGATCACGATAATAGTTAAAATTATTCCCGCTCTTTATATAAAGGCATGTTGTCACATTATTTATCCAAAATATATAATAGAATCAGCCAGTTTTAAAAAATTTCTATTTATTATTTGATTATTAAATTTCCTAATAAAATGGGCACGGGAGAAGAAGATTTGGTCGTTAAAAAAGTTTGCATAGGATCCATGTAACTTTAAAGGCTTTTTTATCTGTGTCACCTTTGATGTTTATACTATTTGCCTTTGGCTCAAAACATTAATGTGCATGGTCCTCTCTGTCAGCACCAACCACAAAATGTATCTCTGAAAAATACGAATCATTATGTTACTGAATTGCTTCTATTCCTCCATCTATTGTCTCCACTTACCACTTCCCTAATGCCTTAGTAGATTAAGAACGTTTTTCTTTACATGTTACTCCTCTTTCTATTTTATATTTTTTGGTCTTGCTAACGTATTTCCCAGGATATCTCCAAATTCGAAAGGTTAAGAATTAATTTGTAAGGACCTCTATTTTTTTTTTACATAGATCTTATCATCAAGTGTTTGGGTTATGAATTATGAGTGCTGGTGCTCTTTTTATTTTATTTTTATTTTTTTTGGTCTTGGTGGTCTTTTTTTTTCTTTATGCCATGCTCTATATTTTTGGATAGATTTTCATGATCTATTTAAGGCCGGGCCTATTGAAAATAAAAATGGGCTTCATCTGATAGTTCGGGCCTATTTATAGCGCTTACTCTGAACAAAAACAAAATGGATTAGATTACTACTCCAATCACATACTGCCATACAGGGAAAGAACAGCACAAAAAAGAAAAAGAAAACTTATCCGTGGCCGTGGGTGTTGTTGTTTGCAATTTTGAGCCTCATAGGCCCTGAGCAAAAATACATATTCTTGGGGCCCATAAAAAACATACAATGACTGAATTGTGAGCCGAAAATAAACAGATACTGACAAAAAATAAAAATGTTGTTTTAAACAAATTTTCAAAGTACGACCCAAAATTTTTTTTTCAAAGTAAACATACAGAACCCAACATATGATCGATGGTAGTCTACTAGTATGTAATCATATGCTTAAAATAATGGATAAAATATACTAATAAAAAAAAATGAATGAACTTGTGGCACGGCAAGAGAAATTAAGCACAAATAATAGTGATGGATGGTGTGAAATGAGAAACGAGAAATAATGTTGATGTCCATGTCCCCTCCCTTGCACGATATAACTTAAGCTTATGATATGATATGATAGTTAATAATCGATATGGCGAAAAATTAAAAAGAGAGTTATCCGTTACACGCATGAGGACCCACCTTTATATTTCAATGGACAATGGTGTCTTCAATTCCATAATTGGCATAAATCATGTATCATTCCCATCCTCATCATCAATTCTACCATTCTCTTCTCATCATTTCATCAAATACAGTACACATGAGAACCAATCTTTCATATAAAAATATGATATTGTTCGCGCTACGCGCGAGTAAAATATTTATTTAATTGTTCTTTTAATTATATTAAATATAAAATAATATGTGTATTTAAATTTATATGAAGTTGTTATTTGAAATCGTTAGATTAGATTTTGGTCAAACATATTAATTCATTCAAAGGTGATTAGCAAGCAACTTCACATGAAGGCAACTGTATTTGAGTATCTGTCTTATTTTGAATACATCTGTTAAATATATATTAGAAAAAAATTATAATAGCTATGAACCAAACTATTAATTTAACCCATTAATTAACTTATTCAATATTATGTTTTAATATCTAAATAAAGTGAAATTGTGATTGGTCATGTTAAGTTGTTACAATGATTGTAAACTCCAAAATCTATACCCTAAACCCTAACCCCCTAGATCCTAATCTAATTTAAATTTGATTATTTAAATAATACACATGTTCATAAAATTATAATTATCACATGTCTTTACACCCCTGAATTT
>JASCZI010090628.1:187824-198010 GCA_036250425.1 Stylosanthes scabra | reverse complement strand
TAGAATATATATATATATATATATATATATATATATATATATATATATATATATAAAAGGTATGTCACGGACAGGAAGGCATTAACTTCCACCACTATCTATACTATAATCTATCCTCTCTCTTTTTTTCTTTTATTTTTTTATATGGTACGTACATATTCTCAATTGTATATATATTTTTCTTTTGTACCCATTCGATATTTTTATGTTTCACACAGCTAACTACTTAAGATGAGACATGATATATTTATCAGAAAGCAAGAGATAGAAGAAATTAAATATGTGATCCAAATATTTTAAAAAATGAAACATTATTGAGCAACAATAGTCAATTATTACTTTATAATACCTATCATATTCATTGATTATGTGTATATTTTAGCATGATAATAATAACCTTCTTTGACATTGATTGACAATACTATAGTATATAAATGGATTATTCTTGTGAATTGATGAAATAATACCTGCTATTGTATGATGTTATATATTGATGGCCACATATATATATTTACACATACATTCCTTCTCACTTTTCTCCATATGTATGATGATGTAGCTTATAAATGCAAATAATAATTAACAACATAAGATCCTTTAATTTGATGAGATAATTGTAATGGGAAGATTTGTCAAACGAATTTGAAAATAGGGAAGTTGAATAGTATTCAATTAATTGTGATGGGCAAAAAAGGACAAAAAGTAAAGGAAGAAAACGAATAGTAATTTTCAAAATTGGGAAGAAAATGAGGTAGGGTTCATACATAGCTAAATTAAAGGACGGTAACGTTGTGTATAAGCCAAGGCGGCAAGGATAATGACTTTGGTGTTGACTTGAACAGTCAATTTCATATCACTACTCTCCCTTTTCATTGCTCAATCATTCTTCCTATTTCCACCACTATTTTCAATTTTATTTTCATCACCTCTCTCACCCTTTTTTAACCATTCATGCTTTGGATTCCCAATTGTTTTAATTTATTCTGCCAAAGCAGTTTCCACTACCTGGATTTGAGTTTCTAAGTAGTGTAATCATACTGAAAGCGTATCATGTATAATCAAAAATTTTAGAGTTATGTATTTTTTTTCGTTGATGTTTTATATATATATATAAAAGATTAATAACTAAAAATATAAAAATATCTGAATTCGATTATACATGAACGTTTCTGAGTGTACATCTTTTATAAAAATTATTGTACTCTGACTCGAGAAATTAAAAAAGAAAGATAAAAAGTGGTGCTGGTATAATTCTATATAAGGTTGATCTTTTTGCATATTTATCCTAAGAGTTGGAAACAAGTTCATTTGAGCTAAACAAGTACTGCATAGGGATATTTCTTTTGTTGATTGTAAAAATATATACTATAAACGGACACTGTACATCCACCCAGAAATTAAATTGGATCTTCAATTCACAATTGGAGCTATATATTAGCTTAGTAACATTTTAGCAGAGGTATGAACTATGAAGTGATGGACCACAACTATAATTGGGAGGGGGAGCCAGTTAATGTCCACAGTAAAAATATCTGTGACACCAATGAAAGAAGATATTTTGGCCATTCATATACAAAATATGTGGATATTATATAAAGAAATCTACCATAGGATACCCTATAGTTTGTGGTTTATTAGCAGACAAAACTAAACTTTCACCCACTTTACAAGAAAAATTACATCTTTAATAAAATAATGGGAACAAAAGAAAGCATATTCACATACACACTTGGTTCTATTTTATCCCTTGCCATAGTTTTGTTTGGATCAGAGCCTAGCTCCAAAACCGCAAATCCCGCAATGAAAAAGTTTTTTTTTTTTTTAAATGAAATCTCAATTTGAAAAATTAAGGATTAATCCGTGGCGAATCTAAGCTAAATTTAAGAGTTTATATTGATCAATGAGTTATTGTATGCAATAATTACTTAAGCGAACTAATAAGCTAATCACTAAATCAATCTAAGTTGATTAAGCTAATAAGGTATGAAATTGGATTTTCACTTTGGAGAAGTATCTTTATCTTTATATTTTAAGAGAGCACGAGTTTTGACTTGACGATCGTGGTTGATGATGTGATGAGTAAAATGGAGGGTGAGGATGAAAGGTGAACACGGATGCATGATGTGGGTGAGCTACAAGTAGCAATAACCGGAAGGGTGGGGGTTGGGACCACTTACAGTTTCACTGAATAAGTGAGTGAATAGTGGTTATAAAGAACCACGCGCTTCACGTGCTCCAATGATAAGGGTGGCAGGTGGGGGTTAAGTTTGGTTTAGGTGAGAGTGTGAATCCACGAGGGTGATGCGCGTGGGAATGGATAGAGCTTTAGGGGACAATGATTCTCTTCTTCCCGCTTCAGATCTCTGTCCCTCTTTAACTGTTTGCCTCCTTTTCTCAGAATTAGGGTAAACTCTGAACTCGCTTCCCAACACGTATTGCTAACACGATACATCAGTACATCACAATCTTTATTTTGGAATTGACCCCTAATTATACTAAAATTCTAGAGCGACCCTTGAAAATTAAAAATTAGATACATTGATCTCTGCAATAGCTGAAATAGATTACGTTATGATATGTCATGAACACTTATTACATATAAATGGTTGGCATATCAACTTTAGCTTTAACCTGATATGTGGCATTGTTAATTTATTTGCAGAGATCAATGTGTTTAAAATTTTAAGGATTGTCATGAAATTTTAAAATTATTAGGAGGTGTCATGTCTAATATAAACAAAATCTGAAATCGGAAATGATATTTTCTCTTTTAAACTATGCTTTATGTTCAAATAATAATAATAAGGATGAAATGGGAGGCGAATAAGATATTTTATAATATCATGTGTTTTAATATTTATATTTATTAATTTTAGTTATAAAATATTTTATAATTAAAATTAATTTAAAATTAACAGCTAAAAATATTTAAACATCTGATATTATAAAATACGCTTTCAAACATTATGGGTGCCCATAAACAATAGTGAAGCCGTTGTTCTCCGCTGTGGCCGGTGGTGATAGTGACTGCAGAAGCTAACCATTGAAGGCCAAACAAAGCCAGTGGCAAGACACACCCACACAATGCGAGAAAAGATTGGTTGAGTTATTAGTAAAAGTTCAATCAGCATCAAGTTACCTCCTCATTTCTGTGGATTAGTAAATAAGGAATCAACCTAAACTTTCTAAGAAAAAAGAAAAGAGAAAGTTACGTACAGAATAATTACTATTCCATTCAATAAGTTAGATTTCATCATGATGTCTTGTCGCTTTATTAAACTTCCTTTTATCATTGTATACAAAACTTTAAGAAGACTTCTAGATTAGTACACGAAACAGATTTAGACTTTATATTTGGAGAACATAGTAAGAAATTTCCTATACTTTATCAAAGCACGAAAGGAATCTCTTAACTCTAGGCTATATTTTAAGGGGAAATGGTAAACTCACATGCTTAGTTTACGGCCAGTTACAGCATCGGTTGTAGGCTTTAGTAGTAAAATAATAATGACCTTATCTATATCACTATGACACTATCTATAATAATGTTTGGTATTATTTTATTTTGTGATCTCGAATACTCCGCCGTCAACCTTATTTGTTTCCCAGTGAGTGATCACATGCTATAATCCCATTTTTCTCCTAGTGCGGTAATGCTTTTTCAGAAGAGCATGATAAGATCTCAGCCTTACTCATAGGAACCCAAAATAATCATTTATTATATCAGACTTAGCTAGCAATGGAATCTAGGAAGGTAGAAACGAATGGAGGGAAATATGAAATTATGAATAGGTTAACACAATGCAACTGTACATATGATAATAATTAAGGTTGTTCTTATGGACAATAATTTACCAAGCATGTACACTAAATTCATCATATAATCTCATCTTTACAGTGATTTGGATGGAGGGCTTCCCACCAAAATGCAAACCCGTTGTGCCAACGCCGAAGGGTATGTTCCGTCTCCAATGTATGTAGGTCAATTTGGTGATTTTTGTTTTGGCTCTGGTTCAATGCAGTTAGTAGCTTTCACTTTCAGCATCTGAATTATCTAGTCCACCGCATCAGCTTATTACGTAACAATGCTTGCTGTTCATCATTTACAATGGATGCGCGCGCACACATATCAAACAGAAACAATTAAGCAACCTTTTAGTACAGACAAGTGGTGAGAACAAGGAAGTTTATTCTGGGCAAAAGAGTTTGTATCTTACCAGTAATAAGTTATGACAAGGGAACAATGTTATTGTGCTTTTCTGTCTTGCATCTCGTCACGTTTCTCCAAGGGTAAAAGAGATAACATCCACATTCTGCACAAAACCCAATCAATGTATGTGGGTTAAAATCACAGAAACCAAAATCTACCAGTAATGAAGAGCTTGCAAGCCCTTTATTGGTCATGTTTACACATTTTAGTGATCTAATCATGGATATTAAGCAGGGGAAAGGAAGTATTTCATGACAACAAAAGATCTAGCTGCACTTTGCAGCGTTACTGTATCAACTTGGAGCTAGGAACCTTATCAGGTAAGGCCATTATTTACCACACGAGTGCCCTTTTGGGTCACTTGCCTAATAGGTAGGCTCAGTAATGCCATGTCTCTATAGCAAAAAGATTAGTGATGGGGAGCTTACGACACATTGTCAGCAATATAAAATATTGGAAGCTTTTCCACTCCTGCAGGTCTCCATCTGTGCTTTTCAAATGATATTTCTTGCTCAGCTCTTGATGCAGTGGCAGTTAACACAAACTGAAATATAATAGTATAACATGATATTTTGGTTTGAACCAACATAAACAAATTCTAAAAGTCAAATTCGATATAGGAGTAATAAAGAAGAAATTGAAGCTGAATATCTAAGGAAGTTTGCACATACCAGTGGGTAAAGAATAGCCATAATCCCATAACTTACAAGGGGTGAGAAAAAGAATATGGCCAAAACACAAGGACTTCCTGTAAGGATATAAACAAAACTCATAATCTAAACTATGGAGTAAATCAGAGGATAAATAATCAAACATGATATATTAATTTTTATCAGTAGTATAATGTTCTTCCATAGGAAAACATAAATTGACTGAATTCTAACAAAGGTGATAGGCACCATATGGAAATACAGCATATCCCTCATGCCACAGTCATACACAAGACTGATTAATGTTACACTTCTTATTAGCAACAGACAGAAAACTTGAACCGTTCTTCCTAAGATCAGTGTCATAGGTTGTTCATCTAAACAATGTATCAGTCATAAGATAGCCACATGATCCAAGCAAAAGAATTTTCTCCAGGCTAACAAGTATACATGCTTAATAAAGAAAACATATATGAGTTCTTTATGTATAAAACCCTTACCGAAACCAGCAAAAAATGGCCAGTAAGATTGAAAATAGTCCAGCCTTTTGTCAAGAGGAACTTCATTGAAATTCCATTTATACCTAACCAAATGTAAAATTTCAAACAAATAAATAAATAGAGTTAAACAAATACCCAATTGTTAAGGACAGGAAGGCTTTTATCCTAAAAAAGAAAGGAGAACACTAGATACATACTCGAAGCAGTAATACGCATACATCCAGGAGAGGAGCACAAAATTGAGCACCTTCCCTATGTATGGTATAAACCCAGTTGCATAGACCTGCATATATAATCAGAACTTGCTTGTAAGTCGATTAGTAAGGGAATAATGAAGCAAAACTGAGTTTCATTACAACGAATTTATTACCTCAAGAAAGAAAACACTCAGCAGGAGTATCGAGTACACCTGCTCTCCTATTCCAATCATGACCCTGAGTTAAGTAAACAATGTAGCTAAATCTTTTAGAACCTATGGATTAGAGATTAAGAAACTATGGATTAGAACCTTACCCTCCCAGGCCAGCTGGTCTTTTTACATGACTAGCACTTTGCTGTGAAGTTGAAGAATTATCTTGGCTTGCATCTTTCTCTGCTGTGAACTTAGATCGTCCCATTGCAGCATACCCAAACTTGGCAATGTCATTATACCTAACAACATTCTATTAGAAACAACATACTTGTCCACAATAGTAATTCAAACATGACTTGAATTTTCATGAAGAATGAGATAACCAATCATACAAGAACTTGTATTAAGGGTGATGAGAAAGAGAAAGTTACCAGATGGTGCTGAGAACTATGCTAAAGACATATAAGGGGTAAAACCAAAAGAGCTGCAGGGAAGAATCAGAAAATATGAGATTAAAGTGAAAGGAAGAGTGAAGAGGAATTGAATTGAATTGAATTGAGACTTACGTAAAAGAACTGAACGAGAAGAAGACGCAAGAGAGGATAGAATAGGGGAGTGGGAGCTGAGTCAGAGAGATGATCGGGGAGGAGCCACCACAAGGCAGGGATGACAACCGAGTTGAGCACGAATATACTGCACAAATTGAAAGGAAATCAAACAGGGAACGGAGGAATTGGAATGAAAGGGGAGAGGGAGGGTGGGACGAACCTTCCTAAGAAGATGAAGCCGTTGAAGAGGAAGCACTGGCCAGTACGGAGGAGGAGGGGGCGGGAGCGGAGACAGAGGAGGAACACGCGGTGGAGGCAGCAGGCCTCTCCGAAACCCTCAACCCAGAGAGACACCGCAGCCTTGGATTTGGCGGCTCCGGGGGCGTCCATTCCGACAGAGGCTATTAGTTTGACTTCATGGCTCTCGCGATTCTCTTTCACTCTCCTCCTACGCCTAACTGCTTAAACCTATTCTATACAAGCTTACGCTATCTATGCATCTTCCCCTTCATCTTTACTTTAATTTAATTCTTTTTCTAAACTAACCATTCCGTTTTTATTTTATCAAAACTAACTTAAATATCTCTAGTGACGATTTTAGTTTTTAAGTTTACTGTGCGCGTAATAAATTCATATTCAAAAATCAAAATATCCATTTACTAATTTTCAATCTGTTACGAATTTGTTCAAACCAAAATTTTGAAACACTCTTGTATTTTACTTCCTTCATTTGTCAATTCTATTTTCTTCCACTTTAAACACGGAGCCAAAAAAGAGTCACCTGTATATATTACTAAACAGTTTTTTATGTTGCTTTCTGACCAAACATATTTAATTATTAACAGTGAATTGTGATTGTGGAGTTCTAACTGCGGATTACACAATTTTTATTTTGCTTTCATGAGAGACATCACAAAAATTGGAAATAAATCCTTGTAAGTTTTGCGTGATATAGAGCCACTACTAAATTACAGCATTAGTCGAACAAACTCCAGAAAAGTTCCCTCATCACGGAGGCATGTATTACAGTTTACACAAACCATTCGTCCTGATATGTGATTGGCTGATTGCCACACTGAAAAGTGGAGAGACAAGGATTGTGTTCAGCTTGAGTTCAAATGTCAGATACTGATAATAACATTGCTAGGCTATCCAGTTCAAAAATTTGATGCAGAATTCTCTGATTTAACTGAGAGATACACTATATATAATCAATGTGCAGAAAATTACATTGGCCGTTTGTCTTCCTTGTGTAGAGGGAGAGGAAGGAAGGAAGGGAGGGAGGGAGGGAAGGGTATACAATGCAAGTGCAAGATCCGTAAGCATAATCACCAGGACGCCGAAAACAATGACATGAAAAACTTATCCTTCCACTCCAACTGTATCACAAAAAAATAATATGTGGGGAAGGAAATAATCAGTAAAATACACAACGACCTTGGCAAAGTCCCTCCCCCGGCGCCTCAAGCTCGTGAGATGCGCAAGATGCCATGCCATGCAAATAATGTATCACGGTGATGCTCTCATGGTTTCTTGCCGTCTCAGAGGGATGCCTTCACCCCCATCAAATCCATCCTCTTCTGTGTGCTTAGGAAGTCTAATAGATAAAGACGATTGTAAACCTGCACACCGTGATAATAATCATGTTAATAAATCATGTTTGAACACTTTCAAGACCTTACACCAGAAAATTCCTTTGAGCACCAGAAAGCATACCATCAGCCATATCCTTAGTTTTGTGAAGAAGAAAAGTTCCGGAAAGTATTGTCACAAACCCACATATTTCCGTGACAACTTGTGTTGGACTTTGCCCATCCCAGTCCTGATATCAAATTCAGTTCTCAATCATTGATCAATGGACATACACTTAATGTCAAACAATTAAAACTAATGGCTCTCGCACAGTAATCTTCTTCTCTCTCCCGATATGCAAGCATTTCATTAAGATGGTCTATGTTGGGAGTTGGGACCCACTAAAATTGACATAGTTCAAGTAACAAAAACAACCAGCATGTACGTCAGGGTCACCCTAGAGAACTAGTGAGAGTATAATTAAAATCAAAATTCATCCATATTGCTCTTTCTTTTCAGAAATTTAGAAACAATTTTGTTCTTGCAATTAAAATCTGGAGAACTAGGGGAAAGAGTTCTCCATTATTTCCGTTTTTGTTTTCCCTAGTTTTTCTTTTTTAAATGCAGTGAAAGAATGAACATCCATTTCAGGGAAAACAAGACAAACCTAGCACAGATCTACTGGAATACCAGAATGCATCCAACTTTCAATGAGTAACTAATGAAGCAAATATGAAGCAGCATGTAAAAGAGCAGGAAATACTAACTCCTACTCCTGAATGGCACGTGCAGTTAAACACAGTACTATATGGTACATTAAGAAAAAATACTTAAGCCTAAATACATTGACGGAAAGGACCTTTCAAATAGACAAATGATAGAATATGCAGCTACTTCTGATTATATAAAGATAGCCTACAGAATTGTAAAAGGATGGTAATGAAGTTATGTCAATATAAGTTGGGCAAGAAAACTTACCTTAAACATGATAACACTAGCCACAATGGTTAATGTTGTGAACATAACATAGTATATGGGAGATACCACTGCTGTATTAAAAGTGTCCAATGCCTGATTGTGGGAGAAACGATTATTATAATGTCAATTACAAAGTAGAAAGCACTAGCAATCAAACCACAAATGAATAAAAGGTGGAAAAAAAGAAGTAATTTCTTAATATGGAATGACAGCTCAGTTTAAATATACTTCATAGTTCATAATATTGAAAATCTTATTAAACCAGTGCCAACTACATGATGCTTGTAAAGCAAAAGAAGTGTATAACAATGCTTGTTAGATATTGACATAAAATACATGATAGTACATCAAAATTAAAAAAAAAATATAACTTTTAAGGGAATAACAATAAAAATTACCATACCTTGTTCAAATAATTCATTTGGGTAAGGACACAAACAGCTACAACTAGCGTGAATGCCCAAGTTTGAGGGTAAATTAGTTGATTCATCCCTGATAGAGTTAACTTTATGGCGATTCCAAGAGCCCTAACGCTCATAACCTGTCAAAGAAAAACTTAACAACAAAAGTACAGAAAAATAATATGCCAAGAAGAGAGCAAAGGCAACTCATCAAAAACGAAAAGATGACATACCGATAAAGAGCCCACAAGGGAACAGACACCAATATAAACCATTATGTGTGTCTGGCCATATTGAGGAATGAAGTGGAAGATAAGAACAAAGGCAGCAGTTATGACCAATGCAGCATAGAAGAGAAATGCTGCAGAAGAAATGTTGTCTCTTCTGATTACTAATCTGAGAATATAGTTTGGATAAAGGAAATTACATTTCAGGCAAGGGAAACTCGACTACCTGGATCCATAGCAAGATTCCATACATCTTTTACTGACTCAATTTCCCGTTCTTGAGGTGCATGTAGAACAATGGTTGTAGATCCCACAACACACAATACACAGCCAAGAATTCCAAATATATGCAGCCTTTCCCTTAAAATAATATGAGCAAGAGCAGCACTGCAAGACAGCATCTCAATTCAGAATTTACCAACAAGAAGTTGAGGACCAATCTGAAGCATAACTTTTATCATACCTGATAATAATGCTAAGAGCACCAAGTGGGGTGACCAGTATAGCTGGGGCAAATGCATATGCTGCAAAATTGGCAATCTCACCAACAATCACTGTTCAAATAAGATGAGTTAGAAGGGGGGAAAAAACCGGCCAAAGCAAACACTGCAGCATGTATCAACCCCCAGAAAAGAATAATTCAATTGTACAAGTCAACAATGTTGGACAATCAATAATTATTTGCATCACAACTGTTAATGAGAAAAATGTCCAGCATTCAATTAAATAATCATTAAGGACAAAACAG
>JASCZI010090628.1:171983-182271 GCA_036250425.1 Stylosanthes scabra | reverse complement strand
CTCTAATAAAATGACTTCGAGATATGTTCGTGCGAACAAAGTACCAAAATGACGTCATTTGAGAGTGAAAGAAGTTAAAATCTATCTTTCATTGTGTTGTGTAAGAGATATTTTAACTTCCTTCGACCTTAAACGATGTCATTTTGGCACTATGATGACGCAAACAGATCACAACATCGTGTTATTAGAGTTCATCATCAACAATTAGCGGCTACATCAGCGTTTTTTTGACGGATAACCTTAAAAGGGTCAATATGAGTCACAATCGTAAAAGTGAGGGACCAATTTGATAACATTTGAATTTCGAGGGCCAATTTGATCGTAGCCGCAAATTTCAAGGGCCAATTTAATATTTAACTCTTTTGAATGATAACTTAATAATTTGATATATGAGTTAGGAATATAAATTTTGGATAATAATTTCATTATTGACTCTCTAATCGCTCTCTAACGTTAGTTCCGTACCACTATTTTTATTAAAAAGGTTAATAAATATATAAAATAGAAAGATTATCCGGTATGCCACGAAAACCGCGACATACTAGTATTGCAGCGCTTTTAACCGTTGATCTTAATTATATAGATAACGGCTAAAAACGGTGAAATACCGATATTTTCGCGACATACCAAATATCAGAAATGTTAGGATACAATTTTTTTTGGTATTTAAGATAAAAAAAAAATCGGATGGCCCATATTATTTTTTTGACATGAGATGGCCCATTTAGTAGAGAGAGTGTGAAGGCATATAGGAGAGAGAAGAGAGAATAATAACAGAATATGCGTTCGCCGTTAACTTGCAACAAGACATCTCCGTGCCGCAGCCGCCGCCGTCCCCGGTGCGCTGCCACTACAGCTTTTACTGGTGTTAATTTAATATAAGTTAATTTTTTTTATTAATTTAACGTCCACATGTGTGATATTTTATTATTATTATTATTGTCTCGGGGTACAGTGGAGTAGAGTGGAGTCACATTATTGCTCTGAAGTGAGAATCGCAAGTAGAGTCGCCACACACACACTCACAAGAGACAGAGAGAGAGAGGCAGAATAGACGAAATCTAAATCTGCGTGGACGATGATGAATCTCACCCTTCAACTCAACCTTCACTGCGCGCCACTTCATATTTCGGTCAAGTCCTCCACCGCCACCGCCGCCGCCACCCGCAGCTGGAGCTGCTACGCCTCTGTCTCAATTCCGCAACCTTCAAACGTGAATGTCCTGAATGGCACTCCCCTCTCCTCCGACCGCAAGGAGATCCGTCTCGGCTTGCCCAGCAAGGGTCGCATGTCCAACGACACTCTTGAACTCCTCAAGGTAAATCTAATTCCTAACAATTTCACTTAATTACTTATAATTTATGCATTCAATTCAACAAATTATTATGTTTATTATGCTTTATCTGTCACTATTAGTGAGGGTTTTAGTAGTTTGTATCGTGTTCTTCGCTCTTTTCTTAGCCGACTGATTTTTTTCCTTCTTTCTTTTTTTTGTTTTGTTAAGAATTGTCAATTGTCAGTGAAGCAGTCCAATCCTAGGCAATATGTTGCTGAAATTCCTCAGGTTTGTTGTTTTCTTTCTCCTATCATTTTTCAGCTAAGCCATTGTTTGAGCTTCATTAAGTGATCAAAAATTGCTTATGCTAATTTGGCTGTAATATACATGCAATCTTGTTTTTCGGTGGAATAAACCAAAAATGTTATTCAGTCCTGTATAACTTATGAGGATGTTGTAGCATATGCAGATGGCCGGAATTGTTTTGTTTCCCCTAATGCTGTTAAATTACCATTGATCGGTTTTCTCTCTTTGCAGCTGTCTAACTTAGAAGTTTGGTTTCAAAGGCCAAAAGATATTGTAAGAAAATTGTTATCTGGAGATCTTGACCTTGGCATTGTGGGTCTTGATACACTCAGTGAATATGGCCAGGTGAGCATCTGTGAACTTTATTAGGCTGTTTCAAACTAGGACGCAAGATTTACTGTAAAAATTTCATTCCGATGTATGTCTTTTCAGTTCCCGAATAAAAGCAAAGGTTCTTGTAACTAAATTTTCCAGCATGATTTTATTTTATTTCTTCCCAATGAAAATGTGTGTTTTCCCCTAAGCTTGATTCTAGTTTCAGATTAATGCCTCAGGGTTTACTTTTATCTTATGAGTTTTCTCTCCTCAGGGGAATGGAGATCTTATAGTTGTCCATGAGGCCTTGGAGTACGGTGATTGCCGCTTATCTCTTGCAGTGAGTTAAAATTACATTTTTCCAAACCTGCTAGATTCTGCCTGTCTTTCCTTTTTGGAATTTTGATTGTCATGGGTATTCTTTTTTGTTCCAGATTCCTCAATATGGAATATTTGAGAATATCAATTCCCTAGAGGAGCTAGCAAAGATGCCTCAATGGACTGAAAACAAGCCTCTGCGAGTTGCTACTGGTTTCACCTATGTACGTATTTCAATTGACGGCTTTATTCTTTGCTACAATTAGCTTTTAAGAAGGGAAATTTAATTTGAATTTTTTCTTACCGTTCAGTTGGGTCCCAAATTTATGAGGGAGAATGGACTTAAGCATGTAACATTTTCAACTGCTGATGGAGCTCTGGAGGCAGCGCCTGCGGTGAGAACAGTGTTTGTTTTTTACGAAGTTTTTCATTTATGGTTTCTTATTATCAACCTTATACTGTGCTGTGTTATAGCTTAACAGTTTTTCCATACTCATTGAGGTTTGCGATGTCTCGGTTGTTGATAGATATTATATCTTCATTTTGCATCTTAATACATGGTTGAGATGAAGTAATCAATCGTTTGACCATATGAACCCCTTACCATTTTATTCATTTGCTTGCTTTGCTCAATTGCTCTTGGAATGAAGTAATCAACTGTTGTGTCCATTTTAGTGATGCTGCTGCCATATGCTGGTCATGATATTTTTCTGGTTTATTTTGTCTGCCTTTGCTTCATTTAGATGGGAATCGCTGATGCCATCTTAGACCTAGTGAGCAGTGGGACCACACTGAGAGAAAACAATTTGAAGGAAATTGAAGGTGGAACTGTGTTGGAAAGCCAGGTTAGCAAACATTAACTTTTATTTTTGGCCTTGACTATCATGATCTTTTGGTTTCAATTTGACAATAGGAATCTCCAGCCTCCAGGTGTCTGCTTCTGCATTTGCCTTGTTAAATTGTCTCTCAATCTGAAAATTGAATTTTCTCCAGGCTGTTCTTGTTGCAAGCAGGAAATCAATGGTCCAACGGAAAGGAGTACTAGAAACGACACATGAGATACTTGAAAGATTAGAGGCACATCTGAGGGCCATTGGGCAGTTTACGGTGCATAGAATCATTATTCCCCATGCCTTAGAATCTAGTGTGTGGTGCCATTTTCATTTTGCTAATTTTGGACTTGGCAGGTTACTGCAAACATGAGGGGAAGCAGTGCTGAGGAAGTAGCCGAGAGAGTATTGAGTCAACCATCATTATCAGGGTTGCAGGTGTGATTCGCCACACCTCTTTCTTTTTCTTTTTCCCTTTCTTTTTCTTTTTCCGGTGGTGGGGTTTCCCTTGCAGCATTTGCTTTCTGCATTAGCATAATCTACCGTAATCATGAGTAGTATCATTATTCTTTTCACTAGTCACTACAATTTGTTCTCAATTTTAAGAGGCACATGTGATTATCATCTGCAGGGACCCACTATAAGTCCTGTTTTCTGCAAACGGGATGGGAAAGTAACAGCAGACTACTATGCCATAGTCATATGTGTGCCCAAGAAGGCACTATACAAGTCTATACAGCAGCTGAGAGCGGTGAGTTTTTAATTTTCAAAGCAGCTGTTTTATATTTCATTTGAAGCCTTGTTATTCCGAACGACAGAGTCCAAATAACCCAATTATATTTGGTTTGGGATAAAATGTTAGTCTACATGATGTGTTACTGCATTACTATGAGTAACTTTCCTACTACATGAACTACATATAAAACAGTGACTGAATTTCCTTTCATCTATGATTCTTATAGTTTGTTTCTTGTTGACTACATTCGTTTGATGCAGATTGGCGGCAGTGGTGTTCTTATATCACCCTTGACCTACATTTTTGACGAGGAAACTCCAAGATGGCGTCAGCTACTTTCTGAACTTGGACTGTAACCATTTACGATCAATGGATAAAACCTTTTGCATACACTATGGACGTAGAAGCGCTTCAACTTTGGTGAAAGCTGCAAATGATGAGTGCACCAACGTTCAGAGTTAGATAACTAAAAATGCATTTCTTGCTCTCTATTTATATAGGAACAACTTCTGGATCACTATATTGGTTGGAAGTTTTGTAGCAAGCAAGCCTGTATTTTCTTGGTAGCCTTGGTTTCCCTTTATGTTTTTAGGTTGGAAAATGGGGTTGAAGTTGCAGGTTCAACTGCTGTAGAATGTAGCTTCGGTGTTGTAATGTTTAACTTTCTATTATATTTTACTGTATCGGCAATGAATTAAATTGACCTTTAAATTCTCTATGCCATCAAAATTTTGTTTTTCACCGCCGCTCACTTGATTTTGTTGATTAAAAAAGAATACGGCTACAAAGGGTGTGTTTGGTTATTTTTTCTGTTCTGAACGCAGAAATGATTTTCCCTTGGTTATTTTTTCTGTTCTGAACGCAGAAGTGATTTTCTCTTCTCAACATACGTTTAGCTGAATTTAAAAATTATAACTTTTGCGTTCACTAATTCCCGTTTAGCAGTATGTTGGCAAATTTAATTTTTTTTACCCATTTTATCCTTTATTTTCTCCTTAAAGAGGATCTTGATTTTAAGAGTACAAAAAAAATTACTAACATTTCATTTTTTGTATAACTTTATAAAATTTATATAGAGAATACTATATTAAGATTAATATTATTATATTAATACTTAAAATTTAAGAAAAATGAAATATATATATATATATATATATATATATATATATATATATATTATTTTTTCTGATAGAATAATAAGTGACAATAAATCTCAAAAAATAAAAACAACATGGGACATGAAGTCCACTAAATAATATATCTAAGCATACTATAGATTACTAAGTTTATTCATATATCTAAGTGTTTAATTTCTCTAATTTAATATTTATTTACACTAACTATGAGTTATAGGTGTATTCATATATTATTTCTATTTTTTATATAAAGTATATTTTATCAATTTTATATATTATTTTTAATTTTTAATTTAATAACTGAATATTAATTTTTTCTCTTAAAAATATAACATTATAATTTAGAGAAAATTTAGGGAGCTCATAGTTTGTTAGTCAATAGGTGGCCAATAGGCTTTTTCCTTTTTTTCTCTTTCCTCTTTTACCACCCACTATTTCCCTAATTACACTTATGGGCTTCCTATGGACTATCTAACGTGGGCATTCTAACGTGGGCTCCCTAACATTACTCTATAATTTAATATCATGTCCTTTATGGTAATTATCTATCAAAAAGTGGTTTTATCTACTATCATCCAAACAAAATTCATTTCATCAAAATCAATTTTGATATAGGAAATACGGTTGCCAAACATAATTCATGTTGGCACAAATTTAATTTTATTCAAAATCAATTATAAAAATTCAATTTACTCAAACCTTTAGTTTGACAAACACTAATCCAATCATTCACCAAGTTTGGGTGGGCGGGGGAAGAGACCATGGTTTGATCGGTTTCTATGATTTGACTATCTCAATATGGTGGAATCATTTGATTACGGAGTTAGAATTTTCAGTTGATTAACCATATCTATTTTTAGACAATGTTATGCTCCTTTCAATTTCAAGGATTTCTTTTTCCCAGTATTTCCCAATCTAATAAGTTAACAATTAATTTGTTGCCAATTCGAGTTTCATTTAACAATTGTCACTAGGCCAAAGTGATGTTAAGGCATATTTTCTTTTGTAGTTTTATTTTTTTCCGAGGCATCACATTATGAACGCACTCACCATACTCACACACATAATAAATTCAGGTGTGTGGTCACTCACGAGGTAAGTGAATTGACAACTAATCCAATTTTAGGCATTACATTACTAACGCCATACTCACGTCACGCACATAATAAATTTGGGTGTGTGGTCACTCATAATTGGATTGACAATTAATACAAATCTTAGGCATTATATTACAAACGCACACTTATCATACTCACACACATAATAAATCCGGGTGTATGGTCACTCACGAGGTAAGTGGATTGTCAGTTACTCATATGAGCTAAGGTCTTAACCACTTCTTAAGCTTTTTTCAACCGAAGTATGTGTTCTTTTTTTTTTCAAGTATGGGCCTTAGACCAAAAACAATGTGGTGTGCGTGGTTATCGTTATTGGTGAAGATTGAGCCCAGTAATTATGAATTGAATTGAGGTGAGGGAAGAGGGTGGGTGCATGGTGGCGCTGCTTGCAATCAAGTTGCAACTGAACAAGTAAAAATAAACTAAAACCCTTCTGTTAGTTGCGGCTTGCGCTCAAAAACGAAAAACCCTACTACTGTTGCCGCTTCTGCTTGTCCCTCTCAATCATGGCTCCCAAGAAGCAAAAGCAGAAGCTCAAACAGAAGCTGAAGCAAAACGAAGAGGAGCAAGCAGCTCCATCTCCATACGAAGAGGATCCTTTTGTGTCCGACTCCGATACAGACTCCACCTACGAGGTATGCTCTCTATCCTCCATTCGAGTCACTGCTACTTCTCAATTTCTTCATTCTCATACGTTATTCTTCCTCGGTTTTAGGACTCTTCTGCCGACGACGATGCCGACTCCTTTGGTTCTCCTTCGGAATCTGAATCGGAGCCGGAATATGGAGACGACGCTGCCTCAGCTGGGGATGACGGTGAAGCCGATGAACATGCTGAAAGTGACAGCTCCGGACTCCATCATGAAGAGAGCGATTCCTCTGAGGACGAGGTCAACACCAAAACCAAAAAGTCAAAAACCCTCTCTTCTAGCTTCATTCTCAACATTCTCACTTGCATTCCTTCTTTCACAGGTAGCTCCCAGAAATACCGTAGGGGATGTCCCTCTCCACTGGTATGACGACGAACCTCATATTGGATACGACATTAAGGGGAAGAAGATCAAGAAGAAAGATAAACAAGACAAATTGGGCTCCTTTCTCGCCAATGTTGATGACTCTAAGAATTGGTCTCTCTTCTTTTCCATTTTCTTTTGTTATTATTGCATTCAATTCATACACTGCAAACAAACTGGATTCTAAATTTTCAATTTCTTAAATTCAGCTCGTTTTGAACTTTTCATGGCTCTAGTGTTTTATGGTTGTTTCTTTCTTTCTGTCATTAGGGATGCTTTATGAGGGAATGACTTTCCTACTTATATATATTAATGTTAAATGTTAATGTTATGTTATCTAATTTCTAGAGAATAACATGTTTGGTTTTACTACATTCTTAAACATTTAAGGCGGAAAGTCTATGATGAATATAATGACGAGGAAGTGGAACTAACGAAAGATGAGGTCAAACTTGTCCGTAGACTTCTCAAGAATCGGGCACCGCATGCTGACTTCAATCCATATCCGGTCTGTAGATACTTCCAAGGCCATCAATTGTAAATAATACTTAAATTGCAATTTGTAGCTTCAGTTGGTCTCTCTTTTCTAATGTACAGGATTACGTCGACTGGTTTAAATGGGATGGTGCCAAACATCCATTGTCTAATGCACCCGAACCGAAAAGAAGGTTTATACCTTCAAAGTGGGAAGCGAAAAAGGTAATTATTCCTTAGTTTGTGTTTTACGCATAATGTGAAATAAGTGAACTTCCATGGGGTTGACATATTTTAGGGTAGACAAAGAAACTTAATTTGTTTCTCTTATCACTCATGTGCTTCACTTCATGATTATACAGGTTGTGCAGTATGTTAGAGCAATCCGCAAGGGGTTAATAACATTTGACAAACCAAAGGAGGAAGATGGCCCATATCTCTTGTGGGAAGATGATTCTGGTTTGGTAGAAAAATCAAATCATTTGGCATACATTCCTGCACCAAAGCAAAAACTTCCTGGTATTATTATTGAACATTTGTGATTTGTGCAAGTTTTTAAGTTAAAAAACTGATACAGGATATTGGTTTTCTTTGAGGTATCTTCCTTGATAGTTGATATATAATTTTTTTTTTTGGTTTTTAGGCAATGAGGAGTCGTATAATCCTCCTCTAGAATACATTCCAACCCAGGAAGAGATCAATTCTTATCAGTTGATGTACGAAGAAGACCGTCCTAAGTTTATCCCAAAAAGGTATTGTGTTCTTGTGGCCTGCCTTTTTGCTATGTCCCTCTTTTCTTCAGTTAAACTAATTAAATATCATTTAGCTCAGGTTTACATCTATGAGAAGCATCCCTGCCTATGACAATGCCATGAAGGAATGCTTTGAACGGTGCTTAGATTTGTACTTGTGCCCTCGAGTTCGGAAGAAACGCGTGAGTGAAATCTAAAAGTTGAAGTATTTTTTTGGCTAATATTTTTTTTCTTCCAAGTTTGCTTTTTATTTTGTATTACGTTTGTATATGTATTGATTAATATGTATATATAATATGTAAGATGGACACATTTAATTTATTTATTGTTTTTCTTTTCCCTATTCTAGCTCAATATTGATCCAGAGTCCTTAAAGCCAAAGCTTCCAAGTCGAAAGGAGCTCAAACCTTATCCCACAACATGCTATATTGAATATAAAGGCCATGAAGATGCAGTCACATCAATTTCTGTTGAAGCCTCCGGGCAGTGGATTGCATCAGGTATGGATGTTGATGACATCAATTTTGGTCTCAGTTATGTCTGAGTGGAGGTGTCTCTTCTCACTTTCTGTTGTCTGAACAGGTTCAAGTGATGGAACTGTACGTATTTGGGAGGTTGAAACTGGTAGATGTCTTAGACGATGGGACGTTGGTGAAGCTGTTAATTGTGTTGCTTGGAATCCTCTACCTGATCTTCATATTTTGGCTGTTTCTTTGTAGGTCCAGTTTACGAATATCTTAAAGTTTTCTACGATAATCTATACATGTCTTGATTGTTAAAATAAATACTGACAAATCTCCTTTTAGGGGGCAAGATGTACTTATCTTGAACACTCACTTGGGGGATGATGAAGAACAGAAAAAGATTAAGGAGCTTCTTTCGGTTGACACATCTACACCATCAGATGATTCTGGTCAGTTTTGTTCTGTGGTTATATTCTTAACACTTATTCAGAACCCAAAAGAATGCTCTAAGAGATTCCCAACAATGTATTATACTTCCATACTAAAAAAGGAAAAGAAAAAAAAAGGAAAAAGGGGTCTACATAGAAAAATGTCAAATAAAACAGAATCTCTCTGGAAATAAAAGTTTTGACTATGATTGTGAGAGGGCTAAGGCCCCAAAATGAGCATTTAATCTTAGAAACGAAAAGGTCAGTCAGATTTTATAGCTAACATTCTTTAATCTTGTGAGAATATTGACTTAAGATGTACAACAAAACTTGTATTTCTGATGTTCCATCCTGGTTTGTTATTTTTTTCCTTATCATGTTTGTGTTTGTAGGCAACACGGCAACTAGTGTAAGCTGGCTTCAAGATGATAAACATGGGGGTATAAAATTAAGATTTTTTAAGGTATTTCCATATTCTTCTACAATTCCATTTTGACTGAGATTTTTTTTTATAGTTGTATAAACTATAGTTTATGTGTTCATGCAGACTGTTACTGCTGTAGAATGGCACCGGAAAGGTGACTACTTTTCGACAGTGATGCCAGCAGATATCCTTTTTGAATACTGCCTAGGCTGAAAGTGATACTTCTATTTTATGTTGATTTTCACTTTGTCATGCTTTGTTTCTGCATTTTGTTGTTGCATGTCCATCTGACTTCTCAGCTATTGATCATGAATAGAACCGGTTAAGTTTGGTAATATTGAGTCTTGTATTTCCACACATTTTATGTTGTATTTTCTGCCATTGATGACTGTGTTTTGTGTGATTATCTGATTGATGGACCTTTGGAAAACTGACTGTATTATGCTAGTTCTTGTTCAATAAAGTTTTAGATGATTGGCTTATCCTAAATTTTTAATTGGATTATGCGTAACTAGGAAATAGGAATTGAGTATGTAAATCAGTCTTGGCTACTTTTCACTATTCCTTGACTTGTTTTTTACGTGAATCAAGAGCAGTTCTGATACACCACTTACCGAAGAAGCTTACACAAAAACTTCCATTCAAGTTACATGGACTTGCTGTTAGATCAACTTTCCATCCATCTCGTTCCATTTTCTT
>JASCZI010090628.1:141229-167232 GCA_036250425.1 Stylosanthes scabra | reverse complement strand
ATAAATAAACAAAAAAAAAAAAAAAAAAAAAGACATAATAACTTCCAAAGGAAAATACATAGAAGTACAGATTTTACATTTTTCCAAACCCCAACCTCCCAAACAAAGAAACATGAATATACAATTATACATCATTGATTATTAAAAAGGAGAAGCATAGAGAGGATTATTATGATGATGAGAAGAAGACGACTTTCTCTTGAAAAACAGATCCCCAACAAGAGGAATAATAGGCTTCTGCTTCATACTCTTATTATTATTCCTTTTTCCACCTCCAAATAGAAGATGATCATTCTCTCCAAGGCTCAGTATATGAGCCAATGTTTTTGAATCCTCCTTCTTCTTTCTCATTATATACTCCTTTTTCTTCTCCACTACTTTGTCTTTTCTATCTTCATCATCATTATCACCACCTCCTTTTTCCTTTCTTTCCTCAATCTCAAACCTCACCGTCTTTGTAGCCGCCGCAGCCTTCCCCGCCGCGACGGCCTCCGCTTGGGCCAACTTGGACATGTTCTTGTGGAGTTCTGCATTCAGAGTGGCCAACGCCACCTCTGTCTCGCTCCCTCTTTCTTTCAGCAGCTTCAGCTCTGCCTTGGTCTTCTCAAGCTCTGCCTCCAGCTTCTTCAAGGTGTCAAGAACACCACCACCATTGTGTTCCTCTTCTTTAGGCTTCGTCATGGGACTTTGAGGTAGTGTTGGTGAGGGTGACCTCCATGATGATAGGGATTCTCGCTGAAGAGGAGAAGATGCAGGATCTGAGAATGGCTTTGGAGAGTAAATGTCCCCAAGGAGAAGGCGCTCGCCGAAGATGGCGACGGCTTCTTTGACGGAGGTGAAGGGACGAGTAGTGTCGATGGTGGAGCTGAAATCATTATTATTATTGTTATGCCTAGGCGAAGAAATAAGGGTTTCTTGAGAATCAGAGATGGCGGGTTGAGTGATAGGATCCTCCATTGTTGTTGTTGATGCATGAGAAGGAGAAAAGAGAAGGGGGTTATAGAGAGAGGGATACATTAACATTATTGGGGGGTTAGGTCAGTTGTTTTGATTTCTTTGCTTCCACTTCATCCTAATTAGCTTAGCTTAGCATATCACAGGATTATTGAAATGAAGAGAAAGAAATGTATATATATATATGGTTATGGCATGTTTAGTTTTCAAGGTTACTTAACACAAAACAAAATGATAAAGATTGTGTTGTTGTTGGTGTATCTGCATGATGATTGATGAACATCAGTACAATAGTACATTACATACATCACCAACAAACTAACCTTTTAACTTATACACCTAGCCTACTTATCTAACCTTATAAATATCATTCATTCATCTTCCTTTATTTTGTTATCTATTATCTATTAAGCCATTATTTCTTTCTGAAAAAGAAATTACAAACAAATAAAATCTTATATAGTGAGTGAGTGGCTTAGAATGTATCTCTGCCATGGATATTTCTTGCGTGTGTAACAACTTTGGAAGCAATGTGATGTGATTCACATATCAACCAACTTTTCATATCTTACTTACTCAATTTATATATTAAAGAATTTCAAAAAAAAAAAAAACAAAAAAGAGTGTTGATCCTTGGGCACCGGGTATTCCGTTAACCCGGGAATGAGAACCGCTACCGCTATCAATTGGGATCCGGGTTTCAGATTTGGGAGCGAGCGAGCGACGAACCAACACAACACAATCACAACCAACCAACACTCTCTCTTCTTCTTCTGCTGCGATCTTTCTTCCTTCGTCGTCTCTCTTTGTCTCTATCAATGGCAAATACAAACCAACGCTCTATCAAGCTTCTCTACTTCTTCACCCTCTTATCAATCTTACTTTCACTCTCTTTCGTTGCTATTTCCGCCGATTCACACTTCGAGGGCTTCGAAGCTGAAGACGACGAATTCGAAGACCCTTCCATCGATCCCTCCACTCTCCGCTCTCCACCCTCACATCACCTCACTACTCACCTCACTCCTCCTTCCCCCGCCGCCGCGGCGGATCCTCATCCCGATCCCAATCCCAAATCCCCACCCTCCGATCTCCCCAAACCACCGCCCACCACCTTCGATTTCTGGGACGAGGACGAATTCGAAGGCCTCCCCGTCGAACACGCCTCTCCCGACCACGACCACGACCTCCCCGCCGATCCCGTATCCTCCGATCACAATGCTTCCAACTCCGATCCAACTTCCCCTCCCGCTCAACCCGACGCCAAGCCTCCCCGCTCCTTCACCGTTGAGATCATCTGCGTCTCCTTCCTCATCATGTTCGCCATCAACTACTTCACCGGCAAGCGCGAGAACGAGAACATCGCTCTCTCCTGGGCGGCTCAGTTCGCCGCCAAGGACTCCATCTTCGAGAAGAATTTCAGCCTCCTCGGCATCGGCGATGGCGGCGACGATTCTCCGCTTCTCCTCAAAGAAGGACAGACCTCCTTCAAGTTTTACGCCAGCGGGCGCAGGTACTGCCAGGGACTTCTGGCCACACTGGAGCTCAAGAGCCGCCATGATCTCATCGCCAGGATTTACAACATGGTGGTTCCCACCAGGGACGAGATCAGCTTCGAGGTTTACATGAACGACGACGCCATGGATCACGTTGTCTTCGCCTTGGCCAAGAAGAAAGCTGCCAAGGCTATGCACAAGGATGTTAAGGACTTGCAGAGGTTCGCCGGTTTCGTCTCCGCCCCAAATGGCCGCAAGTGGGTTAGTGACGATTTGGCTGTCATTTCTGAGTCCAAGGAGGTTGCTGGAGACTTGATCACCGATGCTGTCATTGATCAGGTTTCTTCTTTTAACACTGATCTCTTGTTTGATTGCTTTATCTAGCTTTTCATGTTTGATTCGGTTTGTGGTAATTTCGATTTTAATGAAGCATTAATCTTAATGTGAAGTTGACATTCTAAAACCGATAGATGATAATTTAGTCAAATATGTCAAATATCTAACTATTCTTAATAACAACTTCCGGTGAAGTCGACTACATGCGAGGATTCACCTAATCTGCTTTGGGAGATTCTCTTTAGGGTAATGTTGCTAGGTTGCCAAAATCATGGAACACTCTAATACATATAGGCATAGTGAGATACCCTTAAATCCAAGCTTAGATGGAATGGAAGTTTGACTTTCAACTTTCAAGGATTGGAACACCCTAATACATATAGGGATAGTGGGATACCCTAATTTAGTCAAACATGTCAAATAATCTGACAGCTCTTAATAACAACTTCACGTGAAGTCGTCTAATCTGTTTTGTGAGATTCTCTTTAAGGTAATGTTGCTAGGTTGCCAAAATCATGGAACACCCTAATACATATAGGGATAGTGGGATACCCTTAAACCCAAGCTTAGATGGAATGGAAGTTTGATTTTCAACTTTCAAGGCTTGGAATTTGCTAATTTATTTAGCTTGGGGCATATACTTGTAATTTGCTAATTTAGTACTTCAATGTATTTAGGATCTATGTAGTTTAAAGTTTGCTGTTTGTAATGTGTGTCTTGGTGTCATCTACCATATTCTTACTGCTTCAAATGAATGCTATTCTGCAGGTGTTTGGTGAAAAAGCTTTCGAGAAATATGGAAAAGGTTTAATTTCCTTGCATTTCTCCGACCAACACCCTGGCAGACACAGGAAGGTTTTGCTCTTCAAGTTTGCGCTTCCATCTGCTAAAAATATGGCTGATATGACTCGGCTGGTGGCTCTTGTTCCGTATTACATTGACTTGATCGGAAGATATAAACTAAGTCCTCAGGTGGGTTTATCAGTGTATGCATGCTTGGATTGAAAATTTTATAGACTATGTATCTTTGGTCTCTGATTGAATTGTGTGCATAATTTAGGCTCGGTCCAAGACAGAGACGGCTCGACAAAAGGCTGCTCAAGAGGCTCAAAAGGAACTCCGAAATGCTCAGCAAGAGGCCATGCAGAGAAGAAAAGCAGAGAGGAAAAAGATGATGGAGGAGGCGGAGGCAAAACTCAGCGCGGAGGCTATTCGAAAGAAGGAGGCAAAAGAGCGCGCCCGCCAAATGAAAAAGTCAATGCCAAGGATGAAAATGGCTCGCGGGGCCTAATTCTCGAATACTATTATTTAACGAGTAGAATTGAAAGCCATCCCCATCCCACATTGTAGTTGGGTCTCTTGCCTTTTGTAGAAGAATTAGGGCAATGTACTCTTGTTAGTTGGCATTTCCTCTAAAGAAGCTAAGTTAGATAGGCATGGCCACCTTATGGCGGATTTGCGTTGTACCAAATTGTTGATTTTTAGAAACATTTGCCTATAAGCTCCTACTCCTAGAGTCACAACTTGAAGCAACCTTTTCTGGCTTTTTGACAAGGTTGTGTCCTCATTTCCTTTTTGTGACAGCTTGCCCAAAATCCATGCTGTGACAATGCCTAAATGAACTTCCTTATTTGCTTTTTGTTGTTTTGTTTATTTTTTTAGTTTTCTAATTAAAAAAAAAACGTTCTTTAACTTGCTAATCCCATTGTATTTGTAAACAATCTCACTTTATTAATCTAATTCCTCCAGGTGTGAATTTATGGAAGGAAAAGGGAATAAATTCAGAGAAGAATGAGAAAAGATGAATCTAAGTTACATGATGTGCCTTGTGTACTTGGCATGTAACCAATAGATAACTACCAAAACTAGAATCTCATAACTAAGTAGCTTCTCTGTAAATTACCCCAACTAACTTCACAAACCTGATAACTAAACTACTAATTTGCTACCAAGCTCTTGACCTAGATGATCTAATTTAGATCAGATCACGAACAACTTACAACATTGTAGACCAAAACAGATACAAAATTACCACCCCCCCTCTTTTATTTTTTTTGATTTCAGTTGTAAGTTAATTGTTCATTGTTTTAGTTGTTTGGGTCCAAGGGTGGGGCTTTGGAGAAAGGTGTATAACGTTGATAGTTTGATACTAAAATTAGCCAGCTGTAATGAAAGGGAATACGTACATGTGGGGCAACTATATTATTAACGAAAATAAAATGAACCACAACTAAAGAGAAAATATCAAATGAATAGAGAAATGAGTGTCAGTACACAGCACCTGTACCGCTGTACGTTCCATCCTTTATTATTGGTTGAGTAGATATGGTTATAGATATCTTATCAATTACTAGTTATAGGTGTCTAATTAAATGAATAATTAGTGTAATTGCAATGGTTAGGGAAGCTCTGCTTCGTAACTGATTGGGATGTTCAACTCTCTCTTGTTCTGATGAATTGGCAAAGCAGGGAGATTGGAATGGTCCCCGTTACTTAGAATGGTTGGAACCTAGTGTTGAGATTAGAGATTTTATGCATATATGGATGTTAACATAAGAAAAGAAAATGAAAAGATTCCATTGTGTTGGATTTTAATTTTCTTAAAAGATTAGCATAACGTGAATCACGTTTTGGGCCACATGATGATGATAGTTCAACAATGACAGCAGCAAGTAAATAGAATACTGCTCTTGGTTGTTGACAATAATGTGCTGAGTTGTAACTGAAATGGATCATTTTTCAAGTGCTACTTGGTACTTATCCTTAACTCCTAGCTAGAGAAATAACATGCTATATAAATGAGCTTATTTGGTTGTGCTTTCTCACACACATAACATTATTGGATTCATCATCAATCAATGGCAATGGTACCATCTTTGCTTGCATTGAACCATGTTTCATTCGTATGCAAGAGTGTGAGTGAGTCTGTCAAGTTCTATGAGAATGTCTTGGGATTCCTCCTCATCAAGAGGCCTTCTTCTTTCAACTTTCAAGGGGCTTGGTAACTAACTTCTAGTAACTAACATCATAAATGAATAGGAAGCGGAACTCAGGTGTTACTATTTTTTAATAGTTGATCTTAATCATATATATATACATTTTATATTTAAAATAAATTTAGATCAACGGCTAAAAATACATGAACACCTGATTCTTGGTAATACCTGAAATGCTTCTGAAGGAATAATATGCATGGTTACTTACTATACTTACACTGTTGTTAAATGTTAACAGGTTATTCAACTATGGAATTGGAATACACCTGCTTGAATCAGAAATGGTTACAGTGGAGAAAAGGGCCATAAACCCAAAAGAGAATCATATATCATTTCAGTGCACAGACATGAGTGTGATAATGCAGAAACTGGATGAGATGAAGATAAAGTATGTGACTGCAGTTGTGGAAGAAGGTGGAGTCCAAGTAGATCAGCTCTTCTTCCATGACCCTGATGGTTACATGATTGAAATCTGTAACTGTCAGAACCTCCCTGTTCTTCCAATTTCATCATTATCATGCCCTCTGAAGAAGCCTAGCACAGCTGCTACCAACTGCTCTGGAGAAGAAGCTTTGCTAATGATGGAGAACCTGGTCATGGATATGCTCAAGATTTCAATTTAACAATAATAATGAACATATTATTATTTATAGTGTATACCACACTCGGGATTCAATTTATAGTTGCTTCAATTTATCAATTTTATTCACCGACATGTAATCAATCACTCATGCTAATAATATATAAATTCATTGAACTGTATGTGTCCATGGAATAATTGAAGTGACTCAAAATTTAAATAAAGTGGAATACCAATGAAGTAATGACAAACTCAAACTCTGAAAAAGTAATAACAGAAAGGAGCATGCATTGCATTTGCAACACATTTAATTTGATCTCTCATATCTCAAAGCTTAGTAATTCCCACTCAAACTCTGAAGCTTCGTTCTCACCGCTGCACACTGCACTTGAACTGCTTTTTATTATTATCATGATATCTAATTATCTATAACACTTTCTGATTAATCGTAACCAAATTAAATAGTAAAATAATATAAATATCATGACATGACTCTGGCGTTCTAAATGTGAGATATTATTATAAGGACAAATATGAACCAAGAACAGGAAGTGAAATGCAGAAGGCAATATTATATTATATTAATATATTTCTCACGTGTCGCTGACTCATCACTCTCATGACTTTTCCAAACAAACGCGGGCCTTTCCCGCGTCCAATTATTGTTACCTTTATTGAATTTGTAATTTTTACTATCCGTCTGAATTTTATTATTTAATAAGAATATGAAAGGTTAAAAGTTAATATTTAATATTTATTATAAAAAATATTCAGTAAATTCTACACCAAAGTTACAAGTATCAAAGAATTGGCTTTTATAAGATTATGAGAAAAGGTGATATGATTTTGTTGGTTTGGAATTTTAGATAAAGAAGTTGAAAAAGGGACTATTATTTAGTTAAATTGAGTTAAGTTGTTAAAATAATATATATTTAAATTTTGTATATTTTAAAGGCTATTTGGAGGATACGTAAGTATATTTATAATAGTTTAAAAACTTAAACTTTTTAGTAACATAAAGAAAGGAAGAAAATAAAAAGAAATTGGATTTATTTAGATACTCAAATTTTATTTAGTGCATGTTGGACACTAATTAAACAGGGTGAGTGTTGATATACATATTTTTATATTACATAAAATACATAGATGTTTTTGTAATCCATATTAAAAGGAAATGAAAATAAAAACAAAGGGACCCATAAAAATTTGTGAATTTTCCTTACAATTTGTATTTATTTATTTTTTCAATCTGTATTGAGCACTCACCATAAAACAATGACCACCAGTTGGGCCTGAATTTATTTAAGTAAATATTTAGTTTAAAATTTAGTATATATAATAATTTTTATTGAGAGACTCATTCATTAGAGTTAGATATGTAATTTACATTGGATCTAAATGAGTCTGGACGTAATTCTAAATACCAAGCGTACATTTTTATTTAGTGAAAATATGATAATTCTAACTCAAACAAAAACTTATGATGAGTATAAAAAAATGTTATAATTATTATAATTCACTTGATGAATATAAAGGATCAAATATTGAATAATATGAACATACATAAGTCAACCTAAACAGATATTCAAAATGAAGAAAAAAAATATATTAGATTTTGAAGGAAGGGACAAAACAAAGTCCGAGAATGATATGATTTAAGCATAACGTGGAGCACGTTTTGTGAAGAGTAGAACAAGAGATTTTTTATTTCCATTTTAAGTTCAATAATGTGAAAAGTCTAAGCAGTAATAATTAGCAAGCTCTGTCTGGTTCTATATAATAACCTCACTCACCTCTCTCCTCTCATCACCACTTAAAACTTAAAACAAACAGAAAGAAAGAGAGAAATGGATAGTGTGTTGTGTGAACTGGATTCATCATCATCACTGCCACTGCTTTCACTAAACCATGTCTCCTTCGTGTGTAAGAGTGTGAGTGAATCAGTTAAGTTCTATGAGAATGTCTTGGGCTTTCTCCTCATCAAGCGTCCTTCCTCTTTCAAATTCCAAGGGGCTTGGTAACACTAACTTCTCCTTCATCATCATCTTCTGCTTCACTATATACTTCTTTTCAATTTATTAAATTGCTTCTTAAACATACACTAGTACGTGGTCGAGGCCTTAGCTCAACTGACAATCTTCTTGTCAGAGTGTGGTGTGTGGTGTGCGTGTGTTCGTGTTGTTATCCAATCCAACCAACAAAAAAATTATTGATTACTTAGACAAGCATACACATAATTTTTTTTTTTTACCATATATACTCACTAATATGATTTGGTTCAGGTTATTCAACTATGGAATTGGAATACACCTGCTTGAATCAGAGATGGTTCCGGTGGAGAAAAGAGCCATAAACCCAAAAGAGAATCATATATCATTTCAGTGCACAGACATGAATGTGATAATGCAGAAACTGGATGAGATGAAGATAAAGTATGTGACTGCAGTTGTGGAAGAAGGTGGAGTCCAAGTAGATCAGCTCTTCTTCCATGACCCTGATGGTTACATGATTGAAATCTGTAACTGCCAGAACCTCCCTGTTCTTCCAATTTCCTCATCATGCTCTCTGAAGAAGCATGGAGAAAAAAGAAGAACACTGAAGAGCAATTGCTTTGCAGAAGAAGCAAAGATGATGATGGATAATTTGGTGACGGATATGTTGAAGATTTCAATATGAGTGCTGGGAGTCAGAACTATCAAGCAGTCTCCTTAATCATTTTGTAAACTATATATATATATTTTTAAAATTAAAGCCTTATGAATATCTATAAGAATATGAAGATTATTGTCTAAATTTGATTACGAATTGTGTTAGAAAGTATTCAGTTCTAGTCTGCAAAGAGTGAGAAAAGGATGTGATAATTCAGCATTCAAATAATAAAATTAGTCTCCGTAGTCCGTACACTTATCTGAGAGTGTAATCATTTGTGAAAATATGGATTCAATTGATAAGATAAGATGAAAAGAAAAAATAGGGAAGGTTATGTGATTGGGAAAGGTTGATAAGAAGAAGGCCTTATTAATGATTGGAGTAAAAAGTAAAAGTTGAAGGTGATACGTTTTGAAAAGCATTGATAACTCTCACTGATGTGATGTATTTTAGCTGCGTGGATGAGAACCCACCCACACTTTTGTGGCTATCCTTGCTGGGGCTATTAATAACCAGCATCCAACAGCAACTTAGTGAGGGGTGTGTTTGGATAAACTGGATTTTACATAATTAATAACCAAAACTTTCTTAGAAGAACCATACTTTTCTAGTAATCTTTATATCAGAAGAACCATTCATTTCTAGGAATTACAGCAAAATCTTTTCTTATTGAACAATGAGTCTAGAGATTCTACATATTTGTTAGTTAACTTAATGCAACTTGAAAGACTTTCACAAGTTGCATTGCACTACCAATGATAATAATAATAATGACCATAATATTCCACAAGTGGTTAGCAACTATCCTGAAGACTTAAGGACCAAAATCTATGTTGCTACCTGCTTTCAATTAGTATAAGCCTCCTCCAAAATCCCAGCTTCTATTAACAGTTAACAGTTTGCCCCATTGCTGAGACGGGGAAGGGAAAAGGAGGGCCATGCATCCACTAAGAGTATGTAAGCTTGAATTAGGACATAATCATACACAAGGGACAAGAATGGTACTATTCCCTTCCCTTCTCTTGTCAATCACCTGATGCTATAACAACAAAAACATCGCCGGCAGACCATTTTCTTGGAACTGACTTTCCAGAAGGGTTGATAATCGCCCGATCTTCGTCAGCTAGGCGATATCCAATAACAATCTCCCTTCTTAGACGACCTCTGATCATTATGTCATAGAAACATATTTCTTCCTGGTCATACAAATAGAATTCTGCTGGTTTGATACACATCTCATTGCCCTGCCATAAGTGAACACAAATTCCAAAACAAATGTAATATTGATCTTGGAATTCAAAACCATATGACATAGATTATAATAACTAAGATCCATCAATGGTATGAGAAATAGCAAGAGAAAGTTTAAGTGAGGGCTACCTCCTCTGCAAATAACTCCTCAAGAACACGGTTGATTTGCTTGTCTTCGGCCACCATAGCAAGTGCCATGCTAACCAGCTCATTTGATAACACATAGTCGCTGATTCTGGACACAGACACCAGATTTCTAGTCCTAGAATCCAAGATTTCACTGATTATAATTGATTTATCCGAAGCTTGCTGCATTTCGCGGATCCAAGAGCTGTGAGAGAACCCGGATAACCTTAAAGAAGAAGATGAGTCTTTGCATGGTAGACGTCTTGACTACACAAACAAAAGAGGCAATTTTATTTTTATTAGAATTCAGTTCACAAAACAAGTTGATAGTAGTTAGTGACAGGACCATCAAAGCTCCAACATGAAATGCAACAATTGTGGCTACCTGTATATCACGGATTAGAAGAAGTGTCGCTAAAGATCTCGAGTCAGAATGAGCAACAGAGTCCTCCACTGATTCATCTGCAAGAATAAGAATCTGTTCTCTTATAGTTAGTAACTTAGTATACAGTTGAAGAAAATCTCCATCTATTGTTCTTAACTGTTTCTAATCTAAGGATATTTAGTGTCAGTGAAGTTCCTACCTCAAAAATCAAAACTATTTTGATTCAAATTAAAGGCTATCATCCAAACCAGAATTCTTATCAAATCAATTAGCATGAAATTTGGTCATCTATTGCATTACATAATTTGGTTACTAGTGACATGAACCCTGGAAAACTCACATGACGTACTAACGCTAGAATATTCCTTTCATATATCCAAGCTTGACATGCTATAACATTTGAATAGAAGATTGAAAACTTACAGAATCAAAAGTCTCCAATGGAAGAGACTCCAGGTGCCGCCTAATGACAGCATTTCCCTCCCTGTGGACCAGCTTTATGTTCACTAGTGCAGAAACATCAAGTCCTCCATCAATGAGCTTATTCTCTCTTTCTTTTTCAGGAACCTCATTGAACATCCAGAGTTCAGAACCAGGAGCTAAGAATGCTTCCAAAACCTAAGAAACAATAGGGAATTAGCTAATCAAAATAATTATGAGATTTAAGGCACTGTTATAGAGCATTCACGATTTAGGTAATTACCATGATCATATCATCAATATCACGGCGCCAGCCACAGAATAATATCTTCTCAGGAAATTTAGGTGGATCAGATTTCCTAGGGTAGAAGCCCTTCCGTACCTTCACAAATATGTTACATCAGAAAAATATACTACATACTCTAAGGCCTAGCTGGCTAAGCACCTAACTAATATAACTGCCTAAATGGCCAGTGTTGCAAGAGGAGTTAGAACAAAAAGATAACCTCTTGAAGAGGACCTGGAGCATACGTGTCATCATCCTCCGCTATCACAAGGACTTCATCCCCATCTCGTAGAATGTAATTATCATCTGGATTTATAACAATCTTCCCCCCATCTGCTGCAACCTTAATCCCACATGGTACTGCTTCAGGAAATGAAAGTAACACGTCTCTGAAGCAGAAACCATTCAATTCAGGCCATTTTTTAATGTAAAACTCTGCATTCTCAAATCCCAGTATATCCTCCCATATCTGGCCAACAGAACAAAACAAATAAACCAAAGCTAAATAAATGTAGTAGAGAAATCATCAAACATTTGAATAACCTGTGCAAGGCCGGGCTGTAGAGCACACTGAATCATCAAGCGTCCGATTACATCATGTGCAACAACTGTTTCAATGAGTTCTCCACCAACAAGTTTCACCAGGGGTTCATTATCAAGATCACTCATCTCTACAACAACATGACCTCTTAGGCCTTCCTTTACGCCTGTAAGGCTGAGAACAACTCTCAAAGCTCGTGCATCACTCTGGAAATAGAAAGAGAGAAAAGGAAAGACTAAGAAGAAATTTCAGAATAAGTTACCAACAAAAACAAACAAACAAACAACACAGGTAATCAGGTAAATGACCTGATCAGCATTTTCATCTGAAGCTAACACAATTATTGCACGAGCCTTCGAAACTGAAACCTGCAAATAATAGTCATAAAAATTTGAGTGAGTAGGGAACAGTTGTCAAGAAGGAATTTAGGAGAAAGCACTCAAATACCTTCTTTAGATCGGCCAGTATAAGAGGACTGCCACTTCTACATATTACAGAAGTCCCCATGAAATCAAATTCTAGTCTTGCTATATCCATTTCCATTTCCTCCTTTTCTTTTTCTGCAAGAACCACAATAACACCACCACCAACACTCTTATTTGCTATTGCTAGCTGCTTCAAAAGTGAGCCCTGCAATCAAATTTACATTTCAGTCTCTAAGAAGAAATTACCAATGTGTTTATATGCACAAGCTCAGATAAAGCATGTTTATTTGCAAGGAAGCTAAATTCAACTACATGTACAACCATCAAGGAGTTTACCAGTTTGTCACTCCAGCCAAGAATGAGTATGTGGTTTCTTTCAATCACTTCACTCTTCCCTTTCCTGAGTGAATCCACCTTCTCTGATATAGCATCCGAAACAAGCCCAAGCATCATAGCAAATATGAGCATGCCACCGGAACTAATCGAGACAGATACAATCCTCTGGCCGGTCCCTTCAGTTTCGGCATGATTTCCAGAGTCAGCTACATATGTCCAAGAATGCCAAAGTGCTTCAGCAAAACTACCACCGGTGACGGCATACAATGCCAAACCACCAAAGCCTATGAGAAAGAGAGTTGCAAAGAGAAGGGCAAGGAGCTTGGCATAAGGATATATGGAGAAAAACACATCTACCATATAGGCAATTCTTTTCTTTAATGGTACATCCTCCTTGTTATTGTTCGTTCTCCTCAAGAAATTGATTATTCGAGGAAGGTAGTCAAGATATTTGTACAGCAGAAATGGCAAAATGAGTGTTAACATCACAATGTACAAGGCAATTGTTCTACTGTCTGCATTCAGTATATAATAAGAAAATGAGCCATCATTTTCCTCTATGGAGGTTCTTCCAATGCCGGAACAAGAACTAATTTCACAGCAGGTGTGAAGTTTGTCATCCTGTGGCCAAAAGATTTCTATAACTATTTCATCCATCATAAACAAGTTGAACACAAACACAGTACAAGTGAATGAGCATATACCTCTAGTTTTGCAAGCCTATACTGTAGATATGCTGAATGAGGCACAAAAATAATACTAGTGATGAAAAGCTGCAACCACCACCCAAAAAAAAAAAAGAGAGGGTTAAGAATTATCAAATAAAATTAATCTACGTGTATCACTGTAATCTCCATACACCCCATTTACGACACAAGAAAATGTAAATTTCAGCACAGAAATGATGCCACTATAGATAAAATATAAAAATAGGAAAATGGTGTAGGAAGGAACCAGATAGAAGAAGGGAGAGCGGTTGTGGTGTTGTGGTCTCCTGATGGTGGCATCGGAAGTGAGTGCACAAGTGGAGGCAGCAGCAGGAGGAGAAGGAGGTGATGTTGGCGGCGGTGAAGGCAGGTGGTGGTTGCGTGAAGGAGGAGGGGGATCGAAGCGAGGAGGGAGTGATTTGGAGGAGAAATCGATGTTGTTAGGGGATTGGCGCCTCCTCCTTGGCTTTGTACCAAGAAAGGATGGGAAGTTCCATTGCTCCTCAACTGCGATTGCATTCTCAACTGACACTCTCAGATGGTGAGTTCCCATGGATGAAGACGAAGATGATGAAGAAGGGAGCGTCTTTGTCTTCTTGAGTGGAGGCTTCTTCAGCTGGTTATGGTTCTGGTTCTGGTTCTGGTTTGAACCTCCATCATCAAGCCTACTAGTGTTGTCTCGCATTCTTCAATTCAGCGATGGAGATGGCTGGGATCTACGATGGAGTTCCTCTCTCTTGTTTCATCGGAATCAATTAGAGAGAGAAAGCGCACTAGATCATTTTCTGGTATATTTTAATGGAGATGACTTGTTTTCTTTGTTTTTCTGCTTTTTGGTTTTTGCTTTTCTTTCTTTATTGACTTTCTTCATTGGGAGGGAGGTGGGCTCTACTCAACAGTTAACATACCCTACTCCCTTTTTCGGTTTACGGTTATTCTCGTTTGCTCTTTCAACTTCTCTTTACTCATATCATCCATCATTTTCATTCCATGTTCTTGATGGTCAAACTAGTCAACTTCTCGACAAATTTAATGCCATATCATGTGAACGCTCATTCGTTAAACCTCTCCATGTTTAGTGGAATTGAATGGCCACATTGAGATTTGAGAAGCTCCGCTATATATGGGATTATAAACTTGCTACTTCAACTTTTGAATTACTTTTCTGTCAACTTTGCTAAATTAGCCATCCACATAGTAATATATACAAGCAAGGCATACGTATCGAATATCGATAAAACCATAAAGTAATCACTATTTAATTAATTAAAATAATGAGATTTAGTAATTTTAGAATTTTTTTTCTATTGAATGTAATTGAAAAAGAAAAATAAAATTCTATTAAAAAAATTATTAATTTTTTTGTCATGTATTGAAAAAAAATAAATAAGATTTATATGTAAATAACTTTATGTAAAATTATATGTTAATTACCTTTAAATGAATTAATACATTTAATTAAAATATAATTTAATAATTTTAAAATAACAACTTCATATGAAGTGACTGAGCTGAGTTATACATGAAAAAATCTTAAAAGATATGAAGGCTTAAAGGATAAATAAAGTTGAATCTCTTCGGTTTCCACATAATGGAACAATGTTTTTTCGGGGGACCCATTATATCTCTCATTAATTTTGTTTTTTTTTTTTTTTGGTTAGCTTTAATTTTGTTTTTGTTTTGCCATGTTAATGTAGTTGGGCCCGGAGAACAAAAATTGAGCAAGATTTAATATGATATATCCAGTCCAAGAAAACGACCAATTGGTGAGTGGCCATCTTGTATGCATAAAACTATACGTACGTATTGAACAAAAAAAAACTATATGTACATAAATTATCATTTATAAGTCATCTAGAATATCTGATAACTTATTTATTATTATTTTTATTTTTTTTCCTAATTATTAGGAGACATATCTTTTAAGTAATTTGGTCTTTCAATTATAACAATTGTTTTTAAGTTTTATCTTTTTTTAATAAATTCTTATTTTAATGCTTTTCATTTGATTACCTACTTGCAGCAATACAATAAGTTATTAAAGGTAATTAAATTTAAATATATTAATAATTTATTTTGACATCTTCAAGTTAGATGTGTCTTGAAAATTAATTTATGAAAGACTTATAAGTTTTACACATGTTTTTAATTTATTTTTTATTTAGTCATGCTATTTTAAATGCATCATGAATATTTGATATAAAAATTATATAAATTATATGATTAATTAATAATACATTTATATTCATATCCATATTAATATAATGGAAAACTATCGAGAGCTCTGGTTACGTAGCCAATTAAGGAATTAATATGTGAGAAGTTTGTTGATTCCTATAAATTATATAATATGAATTTTGTAGCATAGTTGATAATACAATAATACACATATAAATATGTGAATTAATTATTAAAAGTATAGTTCTTAAATTTTAAAGTTTATGTGAAATAATTAATTTTTTAAAATTTAGATTCTTATTTTAAAAACTAGAGAGAATAAAAGATATCAAATTTAAATAGATTTGTTATAATTTAATATTTAAAATTTTGTAATAGATTGAGAATTATGAAAAAGTTTATATGGTACCTAGTCACATCGGTTTTTTTCCCGAAATTATGAGCCGCCTTGATAACCGTTTTTGGGTTCCATAATTCCAATATTCCGTTCCATTCAATAAAAGATTGAGTAAAGAAACAGTAACCACCCAGGCTCCCAATCTAAGGCGCATAGGTAGGTGTGTGCGTTTCATGGAAATAATTCTGTTACTTTTCCTGCACCCACTCCCACACCTCAGACTCACTGCTTCTGCTTCTTCTGATTAGTGATTACAGACACTCACTGCTCACTCCCTCTTCTCATCATTCATAATGATCACCACCGACACCAACACCATCACCGCCCACAACTGTATCCTTCTTCTCTCTCTTATCTCACTACCTTTTCCTTTTATATCAACTTTTCTTAATTCCTTCTCTTTTTTTTATTATTATTTTCTTTCTCTTACTTCCTCATAAACCCTAAAATTTAACATCATCAAGAAATCCAAACTCCAAACTTTTTTTTTTTACTTTGTATATATATTTTAATTTTGATCCAACTAAAATAGAAAACAAATCTTTTATAGAAATAAAAAAAATTTGTTTAATCTGTTAGCCCAAGTTTCCATGAAGGTTACTTATACTTAACCTTGTTGATATATAGCTTTGTCCGAGACAACAGGAACAGGGGCAGCAGAACCTAACTACCACCAACATGATGGGGAAGAAGATGTGGTATGTTTCACTTTTTTCATGGATTCACATTTTCCCCCACAAAAGGATTGATTTTGCTATGCATTGTTTTTATTTTTCATGATATTTCTGCAGGTTTTGATGAATGATGGAATCCCATCTGCCTCCTCTGAAGATGTCAATGCTGGCTTCACAGGTGAGGCTGATCAACACCTCATGGATATGGTTTTCGGTTACACGAATTGACCAAGTGAAATTGAGAATTGAGATGTAGGAATAATGAATTATGGATCATATATTGTACCAATATACATATATTAGTTATACAAAAACTAAAACTTGGGATGCTTGAAATAACCAGAGGGTTAAAGGTACCTTGATATTGTTCTTGGGGTGTTCTCATTCTAAACTATTGAGCTTTGCATAATACAATCATTTTTTCCCTTTCTTTGTTATCATCCTCCTTGCTATGATATTTAGTTCTTTACTGGGTGTCTATGGCACTGGACAATTTCAATGAGCAGGTACAAATGTATTAGAAACTCGACCTTCTTGTTCATCAGTCTCAACATCTTCTGATGTGCAAAACGAGACAGCCAATGGTTCAGTAATGGAAGAAAGTTACCAAAGTAGAAATAGCTATTTGACTAGAACATTATTGCAAGTAGTGGCGGATTTTGAAAGGTTAAATCAAAATAAGGTAATCAATTGTAAGATTATGAGATTTTGGTTATTTCATGAGATCACTTGGTATAATTGCTTGTTTCTTCATTTTGAGGGATGGTAGGGTTGTTGTATGCAGATATTCTGTATTCATATGCACAGATTTATTTATTTATTTATTTTTATTATAGTAGATGTATTATCTTCTAATTTTGGGAAATTAGTATCATATATTAATTTTTGTTTAGTAGGAAATTTTCATAATGACCCGCATTTTTAGTGTTTTCTGTTTTCAAGACACTCGTCTAACGTCATGTGTTTTGCTGCAGACTTCTCATTCGCGTTCTAATTTTAAAGCAGGCAGTAATCCGAGGGCCTGCAATAGTAAGGGAAAATATTCATCAGTCACAAACCCAAGATGCAATACCTTCTCCCCTTCCAACTATAGAACAAATGGGACAGTATCTAGTTCAAGTGGCAGCCCTGCCTTCTCTTCAGCCAACTGCAGGGCAAATAGAACAGAACCAGTATCTAGTGTAAATGATAGGCATTCCTTCTCCCCTGCAAATAACAGGACAAATGGGACAGTATCTAGTTCAAGTGGTAGCCCTGCCTTATCCTCTGCCAACTGCAGGGCAAATAGAACAGAATCAGTATCCAGTGTAAATGATAGGCATTCTTTCTCCCCTGCAAATAACAGGACAAATGCGATAGTATCTACTGTAAATGATAGATCTTCACTGATAGACAAATCGAGGAGTGGAGAATATGAAATGCCAATGACACTAACTCGAGGTCCTAGGGGTCGTTACGACGGTTTTCCTCTACAATCTTCAACTACTAAGAATGACTTTGCAATCACAATCTGCAGAGATAAATACAACCTTCCAGATTTCCAGACTGAATATGAAGCTGCTAAATTTTATGTCATTAAATCTTTCAATGAAGATGACGTTCATAAGAGCATTAAATATGATGTTTGGACGAGTACTTCATATGGAAATAAGAAGTTGAACGATGCATTCCATTGTGCAGAAGCTAAGTCGATGCAGACAGGGACGAAATGTCCAATCTTCCTTTTCTTCTCAGTGAGTTCCAAACTTCCATTCATTTTCCTCTAGATGGCTTGTTTTTTCTTTAGAATTGTAACGTGAGCATAGGTTGATATCGTCCATTTTATGATATTATTTCTTTACATTAAATTACCTTACTAGAAGATGAACATATTTTCCTGTGTGTTTATGATCAATAATTGCAGAAGTTCTGATGTATTCTTGGATTATCTGTCTAAAATTCTTCTTACTTAAGATCATCTTTCTTCGATCTAACATATGTTGTTGAATTTGGAGTTCATATGATTGCATCTATTCATCATCTGTTTGTTATCAAATTAGGTGAATACTAGCCGGCAGTTCGTTGGAGTAGCTGAGATGCTTGGACCAGTGGACTTCAATAAAGACATGAAATTTTGGAAACTTTTCAAATACAATGGGTTCTTCCCAATTAGGTGGCATATAGTAAAGGATGTTCCCAACACTCAATTTAATCACATTCATATCATCATTGAAAACGAGAACAGGGCCGTAACTTACACTAGGGACACACAAGAGGTAATTCTTAGTCTGATAGGCCCATAGCTGCTTGTGTTTCATATATAGATCATGGGGGGAAAGTGTTTGCTGCATACCCATGTGAAAAGACTATTCAAATATTTTGTTAAACTGGAAATTCCTTAAACATGTAATTGGTATGGTTTGCAGATTGGACTAAAGCAGGGTTTGGAGATGCTGAATATCTTCAAAAGTTATTCTGCCAAGACATCTCTACTAGATGATTTTGACTTCTATGAGAACAGAGAGAAATTACTCAATTCAGATAAGAGATCTAAGGGTGAGTTTGATGGCATTTTTTAAGGTTTATTCTAGCTTCTTATGAAAAGCATAAACCAATTTTTCACTCTGCTCAGCTCTTGAGAGTTAAAAGACCCATGTAATTTTACATTCTAACTTACATATACAATCTTATCAGCTATTGGAGAATCAGGACAATATCGAACCAAGCCTAAGTTTACAATCCCAGAACCAGAAGTATATGGCTATAACAACTACCAAGTAAGTTCCATGTGAATTGCATTATTTAAAAGTACACACAGGTATAATTTTGTAGTGCTATATTGCTACATTAATTATTAGTTCCTGTTTTGAATGCTATAGGAACTTCTTTTCATGTTTTGTGTAAATGTAGTTGAGCTTTTGTGATAAGTTGTCTATTAAATTCTCTGCAGAATACTCTTCCAAAGCTGGAGAGAAGAAAATAGGGAGGCAATCAAGTTGGTAGCGAGGAAGATAACATAGTCTTTCTTACAAAGCAGCTTTCTCTGAATTCCTCTGGCAAAAACAAGTATTCAAATAGCTAGATTATTATGACGACAAAAGCTAATTTCCTTTTTATTTCTTCATTTTTGGTGTAATATACTATTGTTCAATGTTCATGAATGGCTCTCAGGTTTTGTCTAATTAAACTGTGCTCTACCTATTATTATTATTAGCATTATGTTCATGATTTAAATATGATTGTAACTATAACAATAAATTAGGAGAATTTCGTATAGAGTATTTCCTACAAATTAAAAAATTAGAAGACGAACGAGCATTACAGCACTTTCCTTCCTACTTTCTTTTTAGTTTTTGATACGTTTTATCCACATGTATATTTCCGAAAATGAATTGAATAATATAGTTAGGTTTAGGTGTATGCTAAAATTTAATTTACCTAAACCGACCTTTGACTAACATACGAAACAATCACACACGCCACGCATCGTAGGCAGCTATTCTATTTCTACCCGAATCATGAATAATTATTAAACTTTCGCCTTTGAAAGCATCTAATTTTTGGTAGGTAACAAGGTTAGGGGGAACTTGATGTAAATTGTTATTTTATTAGTTAAAACTTAATCAGCATGTTCACATTCTCTTCGTCACTAAAAAAAATTACATTTGAACCATGTGCATCAATCAAGCTCAAACAAGCTACTCTACCCCGATGAAAATTAATTTATCTTTTTCAATAGAAGAATCTTATGATGTATGTAAAAGAATATCCATCCTTTGGATCGAGGTGAAAGTTGTTGGTAATGTCGTGGCATCCAGGCATTTTACAATTAAAAATGAAGTAAGTACATTAATTATTACATTATAATGATACAAGATATATAAAATATGATTCTGCATATGTTCAATTTGCAAGCAGCACATGAAGGTTGAATTTGAACCAACCAATTCAACGCTACAAGGAAGAAACTCCATGGAATAAATAAATAAATTAACAAACCCCTAATAAAAACAATGCAAGAAGCAACTCAAACACGCTTGTGACTTGCGTAATGCTAATCCATTCATCCCCTGTCTCTATATATACATCAATAATCAACCACGTTCTTGGATCAAACGTTAAACCAAACACACACAATATATATCTCATTGTCAGTTTAATTATAGTGCTAATAATTGATTACTTGGAGAAGAAGATTCGATTTTAATCTTGTGGATCCAATAATAATGGCGTCAACAATTAGACAAAGGCCTACAGCAACCACAACCGAGCAGCCACCGCAGAAGGAAGAACCCGCCACTACTGCGTCTGGATCTCCATCGGCGACGCGGCGAGCGCTGTCGCAAACTCTGACGAGCACAGCCAACTTGGCGAACCTCTTACCAACTGGAACTCTGCTGGCTTTCCAGCTGCTGACACCTGTTTTCACCAACAACGGCGTCTGCGACTCCGTCACTCGCGTCCTCACCTTGCTCCTCCTGCTGGTGCTGGGCCTGTCGTGCTTCCTGGCGTGCTTCACTGACTCCGTCAAGGCCACAGACGGAAAGGTGTACCACGGGCTTGCAACACCCAAGGGCCTGTGGGTGTTTGACTACCCTGATGAGTCTGGAACGGGCCTGCCCAAGGACTTGAGCTCCTACAAGATAAGGCCCATTGACTGGATCCACGCAGTCTTGTCAGTTCTTGTTTTCGCAGCCGTGGCGTTGAGGGACAAGAATGTGGTGAGCTGCTTCTACCCTTCTCCAGAGCACGAGACTCAGGAGGTTCTTGACATTGTCCCCGTTGGTGTTGGCATCATCTGCAGCCTCCTCTTCGTCGTCTTCCCCACCACTCGCCATGGTATTGGCTACCCTATTACCCCCTCATCCTCCTGATTCGGCTTAATTAGCTCATTACCATTTTTTTTTATTAAAGATATATTAGGAAAACTGTCCAATTTGAGATTTTCATTAGAAAAAAGAATAAATGTTATTTCAGTTCCACCTCATTTACATTAGGGCATATTATTCTTTTTATAATCTTGGCCAGAATAAGCTAAGTGTATAACCATGTTAATTACTTTGTCAACTTATGTATGTTACCCTAATTCTAGTTATTTATTTATCTTATTATTATTAGTGTTGAATTGATGAATTCAATTCCAGATCAGACATCAGAGTGTTTTTTTTTTTTTTTTAAATTTAATTATTATTAGGCTCCAAAACCCACCGAATTGATGCTTCTACGTACCAATAACATATTATTTAGGGTTGCACGCAAGCTCACATATATCACTTGCTGGTTCTACCTAAACTACCTAATCGTTAACGTTAAGCATTATATTATTGGAACTCATGAGCTGTACATGCAATAACTTGAGTCATTTGATTTTTGGGTGCTTCAATTTAGTTACATACCTCTCTAAACATTTTATTTATATTGAATTTATATAAAGCTGCCCTCCCTAAACGGCTAAACCTAGTCTTGGCTGCCTGTGTGGAAATAGTAGACCAAACTACGATTGTCGTTAATCAGGTAAAGCGTTGAAATCGTTGAGTTTTTTTTTTTTGGTGAACCGTTGAGTTTTTACTTTATGAAGAAATATTGTTTGGAGAAAAATATAGAGGGCGAGCCTTTGGTTTTTTGGTATTAGGGAACTTTAATTTTTGGAACATGAAATCGATGGCTACTCTTAAAGAGCGTAAAGTAATAGAGTAAGCCCAAAAATAAATAACGTGCTGTAAGCTAAGTACGTTACAAAGCCCAAAAAAATGCTAATACGTTATGGATTTGGGCTTCATATATCCCTAGACAATACTATTACTATTAACCATGAGATTAGCAAAAGCAGTGTTGGGTGACGTAAAAGAAAGCAGGCCAGTGTAAGGGTTGGAGTTGGAGATCCTGGTCTAGTGGTCTGGTCAATTGGTCAAGAAATACAATCCCCAATCCTCTGCTTCTTTCTTGGTCTTGGGGAGTCAAAGATAATAGTTCCCATGACCATGAGCAGGCTTGTACAGAAAAAAGGGATTTGCCCTGAACGAATTAGATCCCGCCATTCACACATTGATCCTAAATCTTCTCGCTTTTCACGCTTGCTATTTGCTAATCCACTACAACGCCTTCTCTTATATCATCTAAGTATGACGAACACCATTATGCATATTCATTATGGTATTAGTTTGTGTATGTCTACATACCATTTTTGTCAATCCAATATGAATGTAAATCTTAGAAAAATCAACTATGAGAAACAACTGATAATCGACATGTATGTATTAATTATTATTAATTATACATATGACAATAATAACATAATAAATATAAATAAAGAACATTCACGAGCCTATTGTCACTAGGATGAATTTGAGGTTGATTAATCTAAACCAATGCAATCCTTTTAAAAAAGTGCTGCACATCTGAGTCATTATTCCTACAGGCTACATCTCTTTTGTGGTCATCACCATTCACCAAATCCTCTCTCTGTATCACTAAAGTAAAATCTAAAATCAAAATAAAAAGAAGAAAATAATCAACATGAAGATTTAGGCAAGGGAAGAAATTAAAAATGTAGATGAATATTATTATAATAACTAGTAATTAAACCAAAAGATGTTGTTTATTAGAAGTGGGAAGTGGAGGAGGAGGAGGAGGAGAAGAATCTTTGTGTTTGTGAGGTATTTGAGAGGAAGTAGAAGATTGGTGTAATTGAGGAGATGAGGAAGAAGGAGGGAATTCAGAGAGCATTTGAACGACTTCCCTCATGGTTGGTCTCTCCACACTGTTTTCTTCTAAGCACAGCATTGAAATGAATAAAAGGTGCATGGCTTCTTCTTTTGGGACCACGCTTAGCCTCTTATCAATTATGTTCATAACCTCTTCTTTCCTCCCATTCGTTGCTTTCTTGCACCATTGAACCAGATCCACTCCTTCACCGAACTCCGCTCCCACCGGTTTCCTTCCGGTCAGAAGCTCTAATACCACTACTCCGAAACTATATACGTCACTCTTTTCGTCAACCCTCAATGTGTATGCATATTCTGCAATCAACCAATTTCAATAAATAAATAAGTCCCATTTAAGGAAAGTTATTTTATACAGATATGAATTGATACATAAATTGATACAAACATAAAAAAAATTTTATAATATAAATTTTATATCTTATATTTCACAAAAATTAAAGTAATATATAGATATGAGCCCTCATATCTTTTAAATAAAACCTATATTTATAAGACTTGCATATTTACATATAAACTCTCCACAATTAATCAATGCAAAAGCTAACTGACTAACTGAAGAGATAAGTATATCTTACTAACTACTTTTCAGTTCTCACCAACTTGTTAGTGTCCTTTTCTTGACTTTTTCAGGCTTTGCTTAACAAAGAGAGTTGATGGTCTCGTTAAAATTAATGAAACAAAATTGAAGAGTTAGAAGAGTAGAGAGAGGACAAAAAGAAGGGAACGCAAGTTGGGAGGGAAAAAGGACCATATGAGGTGGGTATCAAGTGTCAGATTGACCTGTGTCTCTGAGATTGTGAAATGTGAAAGGAGAGATGAGAGTTTTAAGTTTTATTTTGATGGTGATGGTCCCCACTGAGTCGCAGGTGGTGAATGCGGAACACTGCTTTCCTGCTCTGCCCACACCCAACGCTGTTCTCTTCTCTGCTACACACACTCATTTCATTTCCTTGTCCCCTCCCCAAAACAAATTCTCTTCTCGTTTTTCTATAAAATTCCATGCACCATCATCTCACTAATCACTCTCTCTCACTTTACCTATAATATAATTTCACATTTGTGTATATAATCATTCCACTTGCTTGCCCTACCTATTAGTACTACTGCTATACGGGTCCACAGAATGTTGTTTAACAAAGTAATAATTTCTATGCACCTAAACTCGATCCAACGACATCTCTTTGGGATCCTCATGATAGCTACAAAAGCTCTCAATAGCCCCTCTACCATCCATCATACTGTCTAGTCTCTAGTCTACATGAATAACAACTAATTTTAACTCAGTTAAAATCTTTTATTCTTTAAGCCATCACATTTTTGGGACCGTCAGATCTACTATGTTAGACATGAAGGGTCAGATATCACGTAACTTAACTGTCAAGTAACAAATTATACATACCGGGTGCAATGTAGCCGTAGGAGCCGGCAATGGAAGACATGTACTCGGAGGCGCCGCCGTCCACCAAGAACTTGGCGAGGCCGAAATCCGCCACGTGTGCTTCAAAATTAGAATTCAACAAAATGTTGTTGGACTTAACGTCACGGTGGACAATCAAGGGTGAACAATCATGGTGAAGGTAACACAGTCCCTTAGCTGAATCAATGGCGATTTTGTATCTCAACTTCCAATTCAAGAACGCACCCTTCTTCCCATGCAATGCTTCCCCTAAGCTTCCATTCCTCATGTATTCATACACCAGCAGGTTCGTCTCCTTGTTGGAGCAGAAAGCTAGCAGCCTCACTATGTTTCTATGCCTAATGTTCCCCAGTGTTTGAATCTCTGCTCTGAATCCATGATCATGGCTGCTCGCACCCATTCCAAGTAGCTTCTTAACTGCGACTTCAACTCCGTTTGGCATCTTCCCGTGGTAAACAATCCCGGCGCCTCCTCTTCCGATCACGTTACCGTCTTTCACGCATTCCATGATGTCCGAGACTCTGAATTCCACCTTCTGGAATGCCGTCATTTTCCATGAACCGGGGCCATTCTTCTTGAAGGACTTGGCCTTGATTATGGCTGCAACTGCGAACACCAGGGAGCAGATCAAGAGCCCTAGAGCAAATATGAGTTTGAAATCCGGAGAGCGTTTTCCCTGTTGTGTTGTGATTCTGGTGAAGTTACAGGGGTTGTTGAGCATAGAGCCGCAGAGTTGAGGGTTCCCTGCGAAAGAGGAGGCGTTGAAGAACGAAAACTGGCCTGACTCCGGTAACTTACCGGAGAATTCATTGAAGGAGAAGTCTGCAATGGTGAGACTCTTCATGGTGCCTATTGATTTAGGGATGGTTTGGTTCAAATGGTTTCTTGACAAGTTTAGGTAATTCAAAATGCGGATATTCGCTATGAGTGGCGGGATAGAGCCAGAGAGATTGTTCTGGCTCATGTCAAGGTAGGTAAGGTGGTTGCAGTAACCAATCTCCGGTGGAATTTCACCGGATAACGAATTCCTGCTTAGATCAAGCTTCAGTACTTGACTCAGTCCTGCAATGGAAGCCGGAATTGGACCTGAGAATTGGTTCCCGCTCAGCAAAAGGATCTGAACAGAGGTGAAGTTTGAAATCGAATTA
>JASCZI010090628.1:115538-141219 GCA_036250425.1 Stylosanthes scabra | reverse complement strand
GCGGACCGGACAATGCATTGTTTGACAAATCAAGCTGAGCTAAATTCTGTGGCTGCGAAGAGCTATTGGAATTCTCCGGCAATGCTCCGGTGAGGTAGTTGTTCTGCAACTCGGCTAAGTTGAGGTTAGGAAGGTAGAGAAAGCCGTTAGGGATGGTTCCGTTGAGGTAATTCTGTCCTAACCTCACTCTGGTGAGACTGTAACACGTTCCGAAACCGTCGGGGATTGGTCCGAAGAGGAAATTATTGAGGAGAATGAGAATCCTGAGCTGCTTAGAGGAACAGAGATGAGGAGGAATCACGCCGGTGAGCTTGTTAGAGGACAAATCAATGACCTGAAGCTTGCCGTTGAAGCCGAGGCCGTAGGGAATCTCGCCGGTGAAGTTGTTCATCCAGAGGCCGAGCGTTTCCAGCTCCGGGAACTCCGCAATGTAGTCCGGTATGGAGCCGTGGAGCCTGTTCAAGAAGAGGTTAAAGAGCTTGAGTCGCCTGAGGTTGGCGAACTCGACCGGAATCTCCCCGGTGAGTGCATTACTGGACAAGTCAAGATTCACAAGAACCGTTAAGTTTCCGAGCTCCTTGGGGATCAAACCGGAGAGTTGGTTAATGTGGAGGTAAAGAGTGTCAAGCTGGTTCAACCTCCCTAACTCTCTTGGAATTTGACCGTCCAAGTCGCAGCTTGACAGATCCATATGCACCAAATTCACGAGTTTTCCGAACTGCACCGGAATGCCGCCTACAAAGGAGTTGTAGTAGCCTAAGTATAACTCCCTGAGGTTGGTGAGGTTGCCTAACTCCGGCGGGATTCGTCCGCGAAGGTCGTTTCCCGCCAGAGAAAGGTAGTTTAGCCCCGCCAGGCTGCCGTAGCTTGGCGGGATTTCGCCGTAGAAGTAGTTGCCGCCGAGGTCCAAGTAAGTGAGGTTCTTGAGAGTGAGAATCCCCACGGGAAGCAAGGCGGTGAAGTTGTTGTCGTAGGCGTCGAGAACTTGGAGGCTAGGGAGGGTGGAGTAGTTCCAATGGAGGTGTCCACCGAAGAGGTTGCTGGAGATGTTGAGGAACTGGAGGGTGCTCATGTTGGTGACGTCAATGGCGCCGGTGAAGTTGTTTCCTGAAAGGGAGAGGTGTGTGAGCCTGTCCAGTTGAGAAATGAAAGGAGAAAGAGAGCCATGGAGGTTGAAATCTGTCAAGTCAAGGGACACAACTCGTCCCCGGTGGCATTGAATTCCGGTCCATGAACAAACGGAGACAGGGTTGGAAGTGTTCCAGTTGTTGAGAGATGGGTTTGGGAATTGAAATGTTTGTTTGAGTGAGACAAGTGCATGGAAATCACTGAGCAGGGATGAAGAAGAAGCAGAGGAAGAGAGGAGTGAAAACAGAACCCAGACAATGAGAGTGAGGGACATGTTTGGAGGTAGTGAGAAGTGAGAAGAAAGACACGAAGAGGTTTTTTAAGGTTTTGGGGAAAAGGGAAGAAGAAAAGAAGGTTCAAGTTTTGTTGTGGAATCAAACATGTTGATGTTGGAGTCTTGAAATACAAGGAATTGAACAAGGTAATAACTAATAAGCCCTTACTTTTGTAAAATCTTGCTTTCTTCTTTTACTGTCTTTTTCTTTTCTTTGAGAATGGAGAAGAAGAGAGGAGGAAGAAGAGGGAGAGGAATGAATGCAAATGCAAATGCATAGTCCCAGAAATACGTTTTACTTGTGTTGCTTTATGGTTTTATTAGGGAAAAGCTCCCACAAAGGAAGAAAAGCAAGACAAGAGCTGCTTCAACAAAAAAAATAAATAAAAGAGAAAAAGAAAGAAAAGAAAAGGCCGTTGGATGGATAACCGAAATTTAAAGCTTAGATTATAGAGCAAACATAAAGTAAAGTGGTGGTGTTGTATGATGCTCTCGATGCTATGACAAAAATACCCTTTAGCTTTAATCGAAGAAAGAGAGTCTTTAACTCTTTATTGCTTTGCTGAATTGCACTTTGAAGGAAGGGAAGGGAGGAAGGAAGGGAAGGGAATCCCACACACACTTGTGAGTGAGTGAGTTGTGCGTGTTAAGTGACTATACTTCCACCTTAGCATTGATTTGTATGGAAAAAAACAAAAGAATGGAAAGTGAGTAGTGGCAGTAAGTGGTTGGCACTGTTACAGACTGATGCATATAATATCAAAGTATAAATATAATGTATAGTCTATAGTGGCCCGTGGGACTCTCTATATTGTATTCTCACCATTACATGTTTTGACTTGGAGTTTTGATATACATGTCTGTAAAAAATGAATCCTTTGCTAGTAGGAGTAGTAAACTTGAAGGAATGACTGTCTCATATGGTAAATAATGAAGGGAGAAAATGGGGACCCCCTTTATAAAATAACAAAAAAGGTTAGTGTGTGTGTAAGTGTAATAATATGGTGTCAGCAATAGCATAGGTTATGTCAATATTCAATTGGTTGTGAAAATGAATGAATTGGAGGGCAACTTTAATTTGCATGCCATTGTGTTGTGTTGCATTGGTGTCTAGAAGCTGCCACTGCTCAGAGGGAGTGGTGCTATAATAATACTGCTATTCTAAAATCATCAATAATAATGGAATACATATCACAGTAATAAGGTTTCACTTCCCAAGCAAATTAAAGCAAGTAGTCCTATCTATCTATCTATCTATCTATTTATATATCACAGTATCAAAAATATATATTAAGAATCTCGAAATTGGGAACATGTGCCAGAGTGTTGTGTAAGTACTAAAAGATGATGATTATTATTGATAAATCATGACTATGACTATGTTGTTGTTTTGAATGATCAATTGATAATAAGTTTCCAGATAGATTTTGCATGGAAGAAAGGAACCAGCAGCAGTGGAAGCTTTTTTCCTGCTTCAACTTTATTCTTTCTTCTTCTTTGCCCTACAAGCCAGGACCAACTATCTATGGAAAAATGGGCTAATTGGGGCTATTATGCCTTATGCCATCCCTCCCTCCCTCCCTTTGCTTTTAATTCAATAATACAATTATAAATAGATGGTCTTAAAGAGAGGGCTCAAAAGCAAAAGCAAGTGATAGATAATCTTCCTTTGATCTTCCACTACTACAAAAGAAAGAAAAATTAAAAGCAAAAGAGACTGCTACACTATAGTTAAATTAAAAATACAATAAACAAACCCACTCACTCTCACATGGAAAAGAGTGCTCTTGTATTAACTTGAATGAATCAAATCCCATTCATTTCATCTACCTCTCTAAAGGAAATAAAAAAGAATCCATGTATTGCCATGGGAAAGAGTGCTCTTGTTTCAACATGCATGAAGCATGATGCATCTCTCTCTTTCTATTTCTGTTAGAAATTAGAATAGATGGATGGAGTTCTTGCATTGTTTATTTGGGTCCACACAAGATTGAAGATATAAGATGGAAGATAGTGATCTAAATTGGTGTTGTGAGGTGTCTCAATCAGGGCAGGCCTGCAGCAGCCCTTTTGAAGGGTCACTGTCTTTATTTTGTAGGATGAGTTCAGTGTTATGCTCACTTGCTTGGACTTTACCTTAAACTCAATGCTACATACTCATCATTCATGTAATCATATTGTACCCTCCCTCCTCATACTCATCTTTACTTAAATTCCAATAATCAATCGAGTAAAAACTCGCGTGCAGTTGACTTTACATAAAGTTACTATTTTAAATTATTATATCATAATTTAATTAAATATGTCAAATCAACTAACGATATTTAACAAGTAACTTCATATGAAGTCAATTGCATCCGAATAAATACGTTCAAGGATCATTAACACAAACACAAATCAACCATCATAACAAACTAACTGCATGATTCTTCTTCTATCACAGCACAGCATTCAATAGGTGAGAATCAGAATCAGATGCTAGGAATGTCAAATGGAATTAGATATTAGATAACTTGATATTTATATTCTGGCATTAGCATTAGCATTACAATGTTACAATGTCAAAGTTTCCGAATATGAAATGATCATGATTCATGTGTGAAATGCTTCATCTTTTAAAGAAGTTATTGAATCCACACATGAGTGAGTGCCGTGTACAGAACACGCTCCAATGATTGGTAGACATAGTGCACTGAACCCCATGCCATGCTGTACTTACTCCATTATCATATTCATAGCTACTTACTTAGTATTTAGTACCAATCACTAAATAACAAAACAAAACAACCAACCACTTGCATTATAGTGTAATTTTACAGAGCCAACTAAGTACATTAATTCAGTTACACAACTTGTTAAGGTTATGATCTCAACAGGGGAAAAAAGCAAATATAAGCATTGATTCCTTGGTCCCAACTTGATTAGTATTTTTCTTAATATAAGCATAGAAAGAGAATTAAGTGAGTCAAGGTTTTAGCTTTAGTGGCAAGGAATGATTAGATTAGATTAGATGGCCCATTAGGAATAAGAATATAATTAATAAAAGGAATTACATCATGATCAAGACCAAAATGAGGGTTGCGGACACCATAATTGCTTTCATAATAAAGACATCTATATCAATGCTGGAATGGTATAGGATCATCATAATAATTCTCTTTTTTGACTTGGAGCTAAATGCTAATACAATTCAACCATATGCTATTTAAAACATGCCTTAGCTACCTAGCTTAATTCCGTTATCAAAACAGTAAAAGAAAAAAGAAACAAAAAATCATAAAGAAGAAAAGAAAAAAAAAAAGGAAAGGAAAAGAGAAAAAATTAAAGAAAGTGTTGTAAATAAAGTAATGAACATATTGGCTCCACCAATTGTTTCAAGTTAAAGGAAGAAATACATAGCAGACACCATTTCCCTGCACCTTCTCTGATCTTCCTGAACTCTGATTCTTCTTCACTTCACTTCACTTGTATATTTGCATATAAAATTAGAAGGTTTCCGGTATACCTCGAAAAGTGAGGTATACCGTATTCCATCGCTTTTTAGCCGTTTATCTTTATTATATATTAATTTTATAATTAAAATCAATCAAAATCAACGGCTAAAAAACGGTGAAATAAAGTATACCTCACTTTTTGAGGTATACCGAAAAATTTTCCTATTAAATTATCCATAAATGGGTATTCTAGCTACTTCATTATATTACAGAGTATGGTAAATGATAATCAGATTTTTTTTTTGAAAAAAATATTTATTAAAATATGATATTAAACTACTAATTAAATATGTTAAAAATTGATGGTTAAAAATAATTACCAAATAGATTAAAATTGATATTCATCTAATATTTTGAAGGCTTTTACTCTATATATATATTGTTGGTTAATTATAGAGGTACTTTATATTAGTGGTAGCAAATAATAAATATTAGAAGAATACTTATGAGAATAAATAATTTAATTTCTTTCTAATGAAATATCAATACAAAAAACAAGTGCATTGTCTCGAAAGCTCAACTCCACAAACGCTGAAAGCTTAATAAGACAAATTAAAGATTGAGATTATGTTATTATTAATGGAACCGAAAAGCTCCTAAGAAATTTTGTCACAAATCTCAAAACACATGCTAGCAACAATTGGACCTCATAATCAGCAAATACTTTTGCTTCCTTGTTTGATATGCAAAATACTTTAAAATTTTGAGTGTTAATTATATGTAATAATTATATATATATATGCTACAAGTTTGGTATATCTTTTAAGATTATTAGGCAGGATTTTTAATTTATTTATATTAGATTGCATGCTTAGCTTTTGCAATTTCTCAAGAAGCCACAAATAAAGCAACAAAAAAAAATACAATTTCTCCAAAATTTTCATGAGCATTATATGGCATAATTTTGTGTCTCCCTTCTACTCATTGAAGTGAAATGATAAACACTACAAATCCACAAAGCTTCTCATAGTTGTGGTGTGAAACAAGATAAGAGACTTTCTGCAAAAGGGGAAGACACAATGAGTGCAAAAGCATAGATCATAGACACACCAATAATTATATCAATACTAGTAGCTTGAATAAATAAATAAAGAATGATAAAATGGTAGTTATTGTTATCTAAAAACATTATAAAAGAATAAATAAATATGACCGAGGCATATTATAGGCCAGTATGTATAGTAATAATTGGATTTTTTCTTTCCACCATATATATAGGATGACATGATTATATATGGAATTGACCTTGCAATATATCTTGTGGGGTTTGCACTTTGCATCATCCTTGCCTTCTTGTTCTTGGTGGAAATCCAACTCATATTGATTAAATGGCTTTGCCCATATATAAATATTATTACTCAAATTCGTAAATAATTTTTTTCAACTTTTTCTCTCAAATATTTAAAAAAATTATATAATTATAATAATAATACTAATAAAACTACACTTGCAATATTGTTAAAAAATGAAAAACAAATTCCATTTTCATTTTACCCTCTCTCAGATATTTAATTTCCATATCCACCTTTATTTGCTATGAAAGAATATATTCACACAATTCTTTATTACTTTTCCACGTCATGGTGTTGTAATTAAGGCAATATCATTCACTGATGAAAGCTTGGGAATAAGTTGATTATTATTATTATTATTATTCCTCGTCATTTTATATCATTAAAGTACTCATTTGGATTTTTATGACCATAACCATACTACTCTCCAACAGTAATAAGATTCCTATTTAATTTAGTTGGTCAATCTTACTTTATTTATCACATGCTTTTTGTTTTAGACCCAAAAACTATACAAAGCAATTAGCAATTAATATTATTTTATTCAAAATTAATTGCAGTATATATGTCTTTCCCTTGAAAGCAAAGTGGCATTCATCAAATAATTTATCCCTCCTTCCATATACAAACAAAGTATATAAAGAAGAGATACAGAAAAGGGGAAAATAAAGGAGGAGACAATGGGATTTGGGTCTTATAAAGTTCATCATGTATTTCAGAAATGATATAAACCATCATTAACTAGTGATTAAATTTTTTTGTTTTTTGGTTTTAACTATTGATTAAAATTAAAATGACTATTTAAGTTTTTTTTCTCTAAAACTGGTCCAAAATATTTTTGGTAAAGAGTCCACAACTTATTTAATGGGCTTCTTATGCATCTTTCAACATCCATAGCCCAAAGTCCAAAAACATTTGATGGCCCAAAATCTAAAAAAATTCCATAGCCCAGTCCAATTTAACGTAATGATTTGCAACTTGCAAGCTTCTTGTTCAAGATCAATTCTCCAATTACGCATGAACAAAAAAAAAAACCTCCAATTACGTGTGCGAGACAGAATATCGTTAATCCTTGCTCAATTTCTTTTTTTTCTTTTATGTTAAAAGGTGAAAAATTGAGTTTGAGTTTTGTTCGAAAATGAATTAACATTGAAGAACATTTTATTTTAAAGCAATTTAAGAAATGAATTTATCACATGCACTCTTTAAACTGTATTTTATGCTATGGCTAACACATATTTAGAATGCAGAACACAGATCACCATGTTCCTTAACGAATTCAATTATACTAAATAAAAATATTGATTTGGTTTGATTTGATGGAAAAAAAAAGGTGAAGGTTTCACAAGGTAGAGACATGTATATTGTTGAATCTTTTGGTTTCTTTTCTTTCTTTCTTAAGTGCGCTATCTTGTCATGGGGCCATGAGCCATGGCACCCCTCCCCTCACCCTCTTATTCGCATGCAAATGCAAATGCCATCTTTTCTTTAACTCAAATAAGAGCCTACCTCTCTCTACATTACTACATGTAGATTCAGTGTATCTTTCAATTCCATAATGAATAATTTTATTATACTATGTAATAAATAAATCAGGGAAATAATTTCATATTGATATTCATTCTTTGCATTACTTGAAATGCAAGTAGTACCCAGACTCAGACAAGTTATTAGGACCCCACAACATATTCATTTATGTCAACTGAGCAATCATTATTATTGGTGTATGTCTTCTAAATCCAATTGATTTTTACACACTATTGTGAAAATGACATGCCTTTCTACTTTTCTTTTTCCTCATTTTTCGGTTTAGTTTAGTTACTCATAATTCATAAATAAATAAATCTTTCCCAATTCACATTTCTCATTCATTTTGATTGTCCTGTCCGGTTGACTTTAAAAACATACCATTTAATTTGTTAACAATGATGTACATTATATTGCTATGTATGGTTAATTATCCCTTAATTAATTAATTAATTAAGCATGAGAAATGAAAGTGGTCAACATCATATTCATATTCACATTGCTTTAAGTAGCTTTGCTCCTTTTTCCTGTAATCAACAACACATACATTTCTTTCTTGGCTTGAATCATGGCAACTTCTAGATCTGCCTACTGCTTAGCTGTAACCATGTCCAACTTTTCCTTCTCCCTTTTTCTTTTCCTCATTATTTATTAATAATAATAATAATTACTCTTTTTTAATTAACTTGTTATCTGATTGTTTATGTGTTTGTAGATCAAACTAGTATTTTGTTGTAATAAGTATTATGAGTTTGTATATGCACCACACTACTGCACTCTGCACTCTGCACTCTGCAGCAGCCTTTTCCTCTTCTTTTTACTCATCACTGCATGCTGATAATCATCATCATCTTAATCTATAAGATTATCAAAGATTCATAATCCAATTTTCCTCATTATTACATTTCCATGCTGCTTATTATGCATCCTATATATCTCAACATTTATATACAATTTCAGTACTTTATTCAGATAGCTTTTTTTTTTTTTTTAAGACCTCTTACAACGGAAAAATGAGAATGCCATATGAACTGCTGATCGCGTCTTGATTCAGATAGCTAATAAGGCCTAATAGGAATAGGAGTGGTTGGAAATGATGACTTGAAGTTGACCCCACTAGGGTAGAGGAGCCACTTTACTTATTTCATGTGACCTAGTTAAAGCCTTGTGTTAACAACAACAACCTAGATGAGATGAAATGAAATGAAATCAAGGTTTAAACATAAAATATAACAAAAATGAAAAACCACAACTTTTGGATTTAAAGGCACTTAAGTGAAAATTCTAGGTGTGGCTGTCTCTGCAGACAGCAAGGCCCATTCTTTCATATTTCTTTAAGTTTGGTTCTTCTGACAAGTCACAAGGTCAGGTCTGGTCAGGTTTATAGTAGTGTAGTATAGTACTCAATAAGTTAGGCATCAGGATTCATGGAAATGGCAACATAAATCCAAAAGTGTATCATACACCTTTGTCTTTACATATTTTCATATTGTAAAGACAAGTGTGCTTTCCTTTCTTGCCTTAAAAGATGGCTGCTGTCACCCTTAAATATATTGGAAAACCATACTTCACTCTCTTCCAAAGGTAACAAACTTATTCTCCCTCTCTTTCTCTCTCTCTCTCTCTCTCCCTCTGTGGTTGCTTTGCATTGTTTCTGTTAACTACTTCTAAATGCCTCTACTCTAACATATTCTTCATTCTCTGCTTAATCAATTCCTCTCATGGTTAGCTTTTGATTTGTCTCAAGTGAATGATGACTTTGTGTGAATGATATTTTTGGTGAGTCATATATTTCTGTATTTGGTTTTTCATTTTAGGCAATAATGCATTGAGTGTGCTTATTATTATGCACCTGTTTACAGCTTCATATATGGAATTAGCCATAAAAAGGATCCATTGATATTTTAGTATTGCCAAAATCTGTCTCAGCCATAGATCAGTATGATGTGTACTTTTCAGAGTCACTAAAAGTGAAAGTGTTGTCTGTTTTTGTTTATTTTTTGTTTCAGGAAAGAAATTCTGATTAAAACAAAGATAGCTATGTTTTTCAGAAGAAGCATAGCCTCATCATCTCACATATATTTGTGGTTGCTATAAAAGATAGAGAGAAAATATCAACACAAGTTAACAAACTGAAAGGGAAACCAAGTTAGTTAGTTAGTTTCGGTGTTCTATGTCTAGGAGTGAGTTAAACAGTGAAAGAACAAAGGGATGGAATATATACACAGCATCTGCAGCAGCGGGTCCATCATCATCACATAGGGGAGTTGATGAAGCAGCAGCTGCAGCTGCAGCTCCATGGAAGAGCTTTGGGACATCCTCCATGAGTGCTATTTCTTTCGGCTTCGTTGCGACCGCCATTTTGATATCAATGTTTCTAATAATGGCCATATTTGAACACTTGTTCAAACCCTCTCTCACTCTAAATTCTCATTCGATGGCCGCAACCGCCCAGCCTCCCAAACAGGGAATAAATCCTCGAACAGTAAGTCTCTTTCAACAACATCTATCTATTGTGTACAATTACAGGTGACTGAATGTGAATGTGTATGAACAGGTTGAACCATCTTTGTCAGTTTTGATGCCAGGGCAGCAATATCCTACTTACATAGCTCAGCCTGCTCCTCTGCCTTCTTGTCCAAGGGAACAGCCTTATTGGCCTTCTCATGATCATAATTTTCTATTTTGTTAGAGATCCCACCATCATCAACTCTATTTCTGTATTCTTATCTGTGCAGCATTGCATACAGAGAGAGACAGAGAGATAATAGTATATAGATAAGGTATTTTTACTATTTATTTATTTATATATCAATTTTTATGCCTGAGTCCTCTAAGTTCTAAGTTGGTTGAGATTCCAGTAAATACAAAAGCAAGAACCAATCCAACATCATGTAATGAAGAAACAGCCACCAACCATGTATCATTGGAAAGTTGACAAAACCTACTGCAATGATAAATTATGGGAAGAATAAAGTCATGTTAGTTAGGCAATTGCCTAGTTGTAAAGGATGAATTAGTGAATCCCACATTTGTATATATATTTTCTCAATGAACTTAGATTCATATATATATATTTTCCATGTCTACACATTAATTTCTAAAAGTGAATTTTTCAGTAAGTCATCGTGTTGGACTGTAAAAATCTACAATTAAAGCAGTGTGAATAGAGTAGGAGGGTAAAGTAACACTACACTTGTATCCCTACACATCATTTCTATGAACTCCTTGATTACCAAAACCGCCAACTTTGTTGGAGATAATTTCCCTTCCCTTCCCTCCTTGAAAGTGAAGGCAGGGTCCAAAGAGAAGAAAGAATCAACTACTGATCATCCAACATTTCTTCATCTGGTAGTGCTATGGTCAACAAAGAATACTTAACTCTCAGAGAGATCCTACCCTTCTCAACAACAAGTCTAGCTCCAGACACAACCCAATAGCCTGGAGTTTCCTGTGGTCCTCTGGTCATCTCGGTTGTGTCGACAAATTTGAGAAGCTTGGGAGCTTGAACGGGAACTGGAGGACCGCCAGGATAAACAGCAGAATTTATATTAACATCTGCAGGTCGTGGAGGTGGCTTCTGAAATGTAGCGGTGAAGTGCTGACTAATGAGAGTAGATATCAGTCCAGACTTGGCTCCCAGTCCAGGAGATCCATCCCACTCGGGATGCTTTACTTCTTTAACTCCTAGAACGGTTGCGAATCGAAGTCTCAGAAAGAGTATATTTTTTATGCCATAATTCTCAACCTGGAGTTGTGCTCCGGTTACTATGGAACCTTCCTCCTCCGATTCCACAGGAGCAGTACACACATGAGAGAAATTCTTCCACTGGACCTTCTCATAGAATCTCTTATCATAGGACTCGCGCTGAAAGTTGCCATTTGGATCATCTTCAAGCTGGAAGGCTTTTGGAAGAGATGAAAGGTGTTGCAAATGGATTGCCAAACGATTACTTTTTTTACCTTCGAGATAAAGACGGAGACCAGTCACTGGTCTGTTACCTACGTCAACCTGTTATAACATGAAAAGAATTTCTTCTGAGCCCAAAATTTACTAGTTACCAATATACCATTCGTCAGTTGAGGGTGCGTTTAAAAGAACTATCTGGTGGATTACGAAAAAGAGAGACAATAGTATAATAGTATAAATGTATAATATACAACCAGTTTCCACCCATGACAAACTTCAGAATGCCAAGTTAGAAAATGCTGTGTTGATGAATGGTAACAACTGAATAATTTAAAAGCATAATCTTAAACATGAACTAGAAAGGATGCATATCTTGTTTGGCATCACTAAGCAAACACAATGCCTCTTCACGCTAATAAAGATATAAAATTACCACACATCCTAAAAGTCATTTCACACAAATTTTCCTATCACACCTTTTATTTGATTGCCCTGCTAAATAACACCATCCAAAGGAAATGAACGTGGATTTCTTAGGATCAGAGGGACAGACAAGAAATAGCTAGATGTCCAGGGCTAAGAAGGAAAATGTTTACCTGTGATGTGTTCACATACAGCTTTGGCCCCATGAAGCTAAACTGTAAAGAGGCAAAACTCCGCTGTTTACGTTGTGGACCAAGAGGAAGTTCGCTGAATACAGGAGCCCACAGCCTTGGCAACTGGAATTCCAAGAACTGGTGAAGCTCTTCAATGGGTGGTTTATCTGCAAGAATCAATGTAAAATGAGACCCTTTTTTTTTCTCCATTTATTATAATTATAATTCTACTAAAAGCTAGGCAGAGTAAAGATTTCTCCACTGGAATATCATTTGAATAGGGGAGGTAAATCTTAAGTATATTATGTGAATTATGTTTTATTCAAAGCTAACCAAATTAAGATCTAAATTTAAGAAGAAAAAAAAAGCTTCAACATGCAATTGCAAAGGAATTGAAATACTCCATTTCTTTTCAGCTGACGTGACTAATTATTTCTCCCTTTCACAACCAACAAGAAACGAGGAAACAGGTTAAAAAAGCACACTAAAGGGGCAAGATCATTTGCACTAAAATCAATATCCAGCTAATACAACAATTATACTTGCAACATCTATAAGAAGCAAAAAAAATACTAAGAAAGACATTTCTTATTTTATTTTGTATTTGGAATGAAGAATAATATTAAGAGAAGAATGATACAAGATGATGAAAGGACAAGAAATCCTCCTAAAAAGGGTTATATAAACAACAAAAGAAAAAATTATGACGTGAAATATGAGAAATGCACTCCAGTCCACGAATATGCACATATTAATGTTGTGTTCGAAGAACAGATGCAGTCATGCAAATATGAGATATGAATAGCAACAATAGTACGAGTTTTGCTCACATCTTAAATAAAGATTTATGGCATGGCTCAAGAATCCACTTCCTGGAACTCCATTCAATAGAGATGTGATTGGAACGAAGGACATTGAGATAACATCGGGCTCTAACTGAACAGTTTGCAACCACTCATTGTGGGGTAGGCTTCTGTTATCACTTCCACCCCTCCTCTTGCAAGTGAATACTATATCCTGCTCTAAAAGTAATTTGAGGACAATGTGCTAAAATAAGTGATAGAAACCAGGATAGAATCATATAATACCAAAGAGTAATGACAGTTTCAAAACTAAATCTAAGAGAGCATATTTGATACTCTTTGATATAATATGATTATATCCTGGTTTCTAACGATAAGAATAACTGCCAAAAATATTTTCAACGGTAATGTTCAATGCATACCTCCTTATGCGAATGCGAACTTGATGGACTGATATTAGCGAATGTTAGCCTCTGTTGCCGGATTCCAAACTAACGGAAGCAAAAATATATATAAAGGAATATCAAAGATAAAAAGATAATAGAAAGATGCAAAATAATGATTTTCACTATTCTAATTGTAAACAAACCTTTTCATTTGAGAAAACTTGATCTGAAGCAATTGTATATTGGCCAGTAGCATCCATAAACCTCCTATCTGCCATCTCTTTCAATCTTTTTTGAACGTCAGCAGGTTGGAGAGATGATGAGTGCTGCTGCTTCAAATATATTACATCCTTTCCTCCCATTTTCATCCCAACAACAATATGGGTGCCAAAGGTCTCAATAAATCTGGGACATTGCAAATGAAACTACTTGACCATTGTTTCAACTTTCAAATGAAAATGTAGTTGAAGGTAAATAAAAACAATTCTCGTAGTAAAACTATGGGTTTTTTCCCCCCGCAGTCCAACTTGCACCCTGTAGTTAGTCTCAATGTGTAAATTACAAACTAAATGATAATATGATTATATATCCAACTCAATCCTGATTTGGTTGTAAGTTATAACCATCTATCCATTTATATATTATTGATTTAACTGTAGGTAAAGATAAAAACTAGAGAGCAAATATGTCACCATAAACAAGTTCAATCAAACAAAGCCAGCCACTGAAATATAAATCCCAACACAAATAATTAATATATTGGAAACACCTCTATTGAATTGCTCAGGATTTATATCGATTCATCTATCGCTAAATTGCTTTCCATCTTATAGATACTAGAATCTTAATATAATGAAAACCAAAATCATTAAAAGGCTAAACAATATAATAGGAACCGATAAGACATGTCCAAGATGTCAAACTTAGAATTCAAAGAATAACAATTTGCTTGACATGAAAGCTAAAAAAGCTTTACCATTAGAGAGCCTGTTTTACCTTGCTAATTCAGGTGGATCCCATGATGGTGGCACAGCCTTTTTAACATGATCACAGAGCACCAACTGAGACTTCTCTAATGCAACAGTGTAAAGTGTGATTAACACCCCATCAAAAGCAAGGGTTTTGGTATGGGCTGCGTCCTTCTGCCAACTCCCAGAAAATTCAAACATAGCATTGAAAAGTCCTGAGGGAATTTTACCAGTCAAAGATAATTCTTGATTGAACTGCTCTGACATCTGAAAACAATTAAAAATAAACATTTATATTTTGCTCTGTTACTTCATAAATCACTCAGAAATGCAATTCAAAGACATTTAGAAATCACATAGATTCATAATCCTAAGATGATACACTGAATTTGAAGAAAAGTGAGAAACTTTACCTGTTGAAAAGAGAGAACATCAGACCTGAACCTAGTGCGTTCCCCTTTATCACATTTGATAGATTTGGAAACATTTGGAATTGAAACTCCACCAGGTAAGAACACCTCTCTCACATCATCTTCATCGATCTCAATTAAACGTGAATTTAAGGAATCTCCTTTACAATACTTGAGCCTTAGATCAGTAGATATATCATAGCCACGGCCAATGGACCCAATTGCAATCTCAGCAGCTTTATTAGCTGGAACTTTAAGTGCCATATCTCAGCTCAAATCGAAATCGAAACCAAATTCCACACTTGAGAGCATATTTAAGCACACACCAATCAGTTCAACTTAAAAAAAGTTGGAAACCTATGAAATGTGAGATATGAGCAGGTAACCCTAAAAGAAAACCGATAGAATTGAGAATTGAGAGATTTGGTGCCCCACTCACCCCAGCACATGCAGCATTCTTAGTCAGAGCTTGTAATTTGGAGCTTCATGCATTCATGAGTAAGGTGCTTGAGAGTTGAGAGATTGTCACTGTTTCTGTGCTGGGAAGCGGAGAGAAAGCATTAAGGTAGAGGTGGTAAGCTCGATGGCGAAGTGGCGATAAGGAGCAGCAATGCGTGGGATTTCGAAACCCTAACGTAAAGATTGGATTTTGAGTGGGAAATTCCGAGAGAGAGAGAGAGAGAGAGAAGGAATGAATGAATTTAAGGAGTGAGCGTTGGGGTGGAAGAACTTTCAAGTTTGAAGCTTTCAAGTTTCAACTTTGAACAGCAGATTTTGTGGACTCACAGCTTTTTAGTGTCTTAATCATCATTTCAGTTCAGACATTATTTATAGGGATTACTATTCAAATATGACAAAAAATAAAAAAATTAGGACCAAATTAATTTTGACCTGAAATTTTTGTGAAAAAAAATAATTATCCCTTATTTATTAAATTTATTAGAGCCACCCTCTCCTTTCTTAAATAAGAACAGAAGTTGCAGAACTTAGGGTTTAGCGAATTCTTAATTTGTATTGATTAGCATCCTTTTAAAATATTAATCATGTAATTATCACATATTAATTTGTAACTTTAGTTAAATATTCTTTACTTTATAATTACAAGCCAACTTCTTCTGTTTATATTTGCAGAGGATATGTATTACCCACTAAAATCAATCATCAAAATTAATTACTAATATATAATATATATTAAAATATAAAATATATTTTTAATCATAATATTATATGTATATTTATATATAAATATATTATAAAAAAATTAGAGAACTAATAAATTATAATTAATAGAGAGCCAACACATGATAATTTATATAAGTTTTAGATGATAACCTTAATGTTGGATATATAAATATGATAACCCTATAAATTTTAAATAATAACTTAATTATTGACTCCCTAATAGCTCTCTAACGTTGATTTCATAGTCAGCTGATTTTGGTATATAAATAAAATTATTAATTTGTAAAGTAATCAAACATCCTATTAACTAGTTTCAAAATAATTAATTTGCTATTTATATAATCATATATATTCTTGACATGTGCTGTGATAAAATCATAAAAGTAAGATTTTAATACGATTTTACATATGCATGTATCATATTAATAAAAATATTTTTTTTTGACATATCTCGTGATTAGTTATAAAACTAACAAATATGATTGTAAAATATTTTACATTGTTAGTGCATTAAAATTAAACTCTAAAAGTAAAATCTCATAGTCATTTAAAAGTGTTGCTATTTTCTTTTAAAATATAGTATAAGAGGCCAAATCTTCATATGAAGATGAATATGAATCTTCGTTGGAGTAGTTGCCTGCTTTTATATATAAGGTTAAATTATACACTAGATTTCTATTATTTCGATGTAATTGCAGGCAAACATCTATAGTTTAAATGTTCATAATCGAGTCTCTATACTTATAAAAAATTTGAAATTTAGTTCTTATTCAAATTTAACATTAAAAAAATTATTAAGTCATGTTATTCCTATTGTGTCTTCATTATCTTCTTTAGTAAATGTTCTTTTCAAGTAAGTCTATATTAAAATTATTATAAATTGTCAAGTATATCCTGAACATCGATATTCCTGTATTTTTAGCCGTTGATCTTCATTGTATATATATTTTATAATTAAAATCAATTAATATCAACGGCTAAAAATATAGAAACACTGGTATTTCGAGTATACTTGAAACGCTTCCAAAATTATTAACTCACTCATTTCAAGTGAGTATGATTGTAACAGGAGAGCACAAAGTGACAGGAACGAGAGAGTGAATAAGATTTCTTTGTTTATAAATCTAGGAGTAGCCTTTATCGTTTATGAAATGAGATATTTCATAATTTGATCAATTATAATTTCATTTATTGCACAATAAGAAATATGTTAGAGAATATTTTGTTTATATTAAACTTTTTTGAAAAAAACAATAATACTATATATACAAGCATTTGACCAATCAAGTCTCAACCAAGTGATATACATCCATTCTCATCTGGCGCGTGTTTGAGAAAGGCGCGTCTTTTTGAGGAGAGAAAACTTTATGCGCGTGTGTGTTAGAGTGGTTGTCAAAAAGGCTTGGTTGCTTAGATGAGAAACTAAACCGGAATTTTAAGGAACAATGAAGAGGATTTTCATGAAAAACTGAACCGGAATTTCAATGAACAATGAAGAGGATTTTCATGAAAAACTGAACCAAATTTTCATAAAAATCAGAAGCACGCCTAAGTGTCAGATGTATATATATCATAGTTCCGAAGAATATGAACTAAATTATAAACTTTTTTATGAATATATAGACTCAATTACAAATTTTTGAACTATAGAAATCTAATTACAATTTCATTAAAATTATAAAACCTTTGTCCTATATATAATCCACCTTATTTATTTATTTTGACAAATGTTAATGCATTATGAAAAAAACTTGATAAAAGAAATAGTTTAAATTAAAATTGTAATTTTAATGTTTTAATTATTTTGTCATTTTATGACAACTGTTAATCTGCAATATCACGGCAAGAAATTAGGTTTATGCCACACTCTCTACGACTACGCGTCAAAGGCGTGACATAAGGGGTATATGACTACATTTACAGTTATCCACTTATCTTTATCAAAGCGTAGCATAGACCGGCATGCTTTTAAAACGTGTCATTTAAAATTGGATATGCCACACTTTTTATGTCAACCATAAAAAATTCTTCCTGGTTTATTTTTTCATTATATTACAACTAATAATTAACCTAGCTTTCATGTTCTTCAGAATTATGATATATATACATCACATAATAAGAGGAATGTCCATCAACTAAAATTTAAATCCATACCTAAACCAAAGCAATGAATTCAAAAATCGTTTCAGAATGCTTCGTGAAGCCACACCACAAGACTCAAGACTCAATACATGCTTCGTGAAGCCACACCACAAGACTCAAGACTCAATACATGCCTGCCACCTAATTATGTGAGTCTTCTCAAGAATTTCAGCAGAGACATTCCAGGTACTGATTCTTAGGGAACTTACCCTTAAACCCTCTGGGGACAAACATGCTAGCCCACCAGCTTGGGCTATGTTGGAAGCTCCATTAAAACAGGTGCACATTATACGGTTGAAATCATGGACAACAGGGAAGCCATTTGAATATAAGAGTTCTTCAGGGACCACAGTCCATCCAGTCTGTGAAGCCTGCAAATTTTGAGAAGGATGAAACCTCCATCGCTACCTGAAAGCACAATGAGGAAAGACAAAGGTTTAGCTTGCCGTGATGGAATGTTGAAGATTTAGGAATAGGTCTTAAAAATTAAGCCATGAGACTTACTTCTTTGGCTCCAGGAATTTCAAAGATTGATTTAGGACTATCATCAGTGATATAAGCTGAATATGCAGAATCATATATAATGATTGATCCATTCACTTTGGCAAAATCAACAAGTTGTTCCAATTGCTTCCTTGTTGCTGCATGGCCAGTGGGATTGTTTGGAGAACAGAAGAAAATAAGCTCTGGCCTTGAAGCTTTATGCAGATCCGGAAAGAAGTTTGTTTGAGGCCCAACTTTATCTAGAAAGTCACCAGCCTGACCAATTATGACACTTGAATCTATGTAGGCCTGTCACACAAGCACTTTCATTAGTTTGAAGCATTCTCTGTAAGCCTTTATAATCATCAGTGTTATTCCTAGACCAGATATTTATAGTATACATCAGCAATTGCCTTCCTCAATGCCTGCAGTGTTATTTTTTCAGATTATATATGCATTTCATCTCCATGATATATATTATATTGATCTACTATGTGGCTATAGAAGTCTAGGTAAGTGGAGGGTTCTGACCGGCAAAAAGGCCGAGTGAAGTGCTACTGAGTGAAGTGCCATAGAGTGGAGCCGTCAGGTCGCCTCTTAAAGGGGATGCTATGTTACGAGTTCCACATCAGAAGGTCAACATCTGAAAAAGAGTCTTATAAGGCCTTGGGCTCTCCCACCACATGAGCTAGCTTTTGTGGTAATGGTTTTCCCAAGATCTTGTTGCTTGTAACATATTGCAAGTCATCTTTATTTAGTTTTGTTGGTATAAAAATGACAAGTTGTTGTTGCCTTTAATTAATTTGATTAAAATAGGAGGTTTATCAAGTTTTATAATAATTTAATTTCATACTATTATTTTCCATAAGATTAAGGAAGTAGTGATAATGATGATTGCATTTTTTTTATATATTTTGTAGAAATTTATCAAAGTTAAAACAATTAGTTACTAAAAACATGAGAAAAATTAACTCTCATTGAAGAGTTATCAACAAAACAGGTGATTAGGTGATTCCAGATTAAGGAAGTTGCAAAAGATGGAAACTATGTTCTATACATTTTCCCAGTTTTCTTTTAGTCTTTCTGGATGATCAATTATTCTCTCTTATGATCTTTATGTTATTTCTTCCTTCTAATATATTGAGTCTGTCTTCTTCTTCCTGATTTTGGATTTTTGGTGACTAATTAGATAAAAATTTAGTTAGTAAATAAAAGTTTGTCACTTGGTATTCATTCCTTTTTTTAGTATTTTATGACTTCTTTTGTAAAACTGCACTAAACTCGTTAGATTTGATGACTTTGTTAGTACATTTGTTCTTGTAAAAGTATGATTAGTTTTTTCTAATATATACTACTATATTTTATTATTGTTGTTGTTGGTTTTTTTTTTTACATGTTTTAAAAATAGTGTATAATTGAGAAAAACAAATTGTAAAAAATGACGATTTTAAAGAGTAATAGAATTTTAGGAATCATTTTAGTAAAAAAAAAAGTAAAATCATTTTGATTTTTTACTTCAAATTTTTATAATTAAAAGATTCAATAATTCTATGTGAACAAGTGATTTTGACCAACCAAGTGTAATCAAGTGATTTATTTCTATGCTAAATAAAAGACTATTTTGATGTCAATAGAATTTTATTTAGGTGCATTTTTTTATACTATTTGATACCAAAATAATATTTTATTTAGTATAGAAATAAATTACTTGATTGCATTTAGTTGATCAAAATCACTTGTTCAAATAGCTTTACTCTAAAAGATTAGTTATCCTTTATTTATTCTCTTCAAAATTTGTCATATTTGGTTATCATTCATTATACTACCTAAGTTCTATAATAATATCATCATTAACTAATTAAAAAAGGGAGAGCCAGTAAAGTAACACGCTAAAGTAGTGAATAATTATATTTATATCATGCCTAATCTTGTATAGCTCAACTTAAGACTTAAGACTTAAGAGATCCAACTAGCTTCTTCCTTTTTGTTTAAGTTTTTAACATGAAAAATATGTTCATATTTCTTGAATACTTAATTCTTTTGTTTGGGTACTTTTTTTGTTTTGGTAAAAACAGATATGATTTTATATTAAAATTCACATTGATAGCAGTCAATAAATTGTAGCTTTTGTGTTTACTAAAAAGTGTTCAACTATGAATTTTAAAATTTTATTTTCTTTCTACCAATTATATTTTTTGAAACATATTATTTTGTTTATTTTCTTATTATTTTTCTTTATAACAGTTTTTCCTAAGAAAAATTATAGGTAACTAATAATTTTCTAACCAACAAATCAACCAATAAAGGATAGAATATCCGGAACCATTGTTTATAGAACATCCACAATGGAAGTCATAGAACATCCGAAACCTAAAGCAACCTCAGCCAACTTTATATTTTTTTAGAAACAGAACATCCGAAACCTAAAAATAGAACATCCGAAACCTAGAAAAATAGAACATCCAATTTAAGTTGTTAGCTAATATTAGCTGAATTTTTATTGGTTACCTAACATGATTGTTTCCCTTTTTATTAAAAAATAGTAAATAGCCATATAATATAACTTCTTCCATAAAAACAACTAATATAACTCTTTAGAGTTTATGTCTATAGAATAATTAAAAAAGAAAAAACAAAGTTGGATAATTACCGGCAAATGCACTTGGATCCATATTGCTCAAGCTTTCTGGAATTAAACCCTCCCATTATACCAAAACGAGGTATATAAGTGACAATATTGACAAGTAAAATTTTCCATAGTCTAAAATTCAGTATTCATTAGTCCTTAAGCCGTAACTTTTGTCCTAACCTTAATTAACTTCACAGCACAATTCACATCCAACTCAAATACACTGATACAAAACAGTTAAAAAAAATACTACAAAAATAAGTCTAGTAGAGATACGCTTGTAACTGAAGCTAGTTTTACACTTATACTTAATTTTGATTCATTCATCTTTATTCATTAACCAAAACTTTTGTCTTCTGTTGATATATACGGACACTTGTGTATCTTCTTCCCGTCACATTGTAATTAACGTCAATATTTATATGCTTCATGTCACTTTCACATCAGTAAAATGAATGAATGAATAATTGGGAGGTTAATTACAATATTATATATATTTCTATTATTCTATATATATACATTTTTTTCTCATTAATTGAAGAGAGTTATTACCAGCACATGGCAGGTAAAGTTCAGAGTAAAGAAGTTTAATTAATTTTTTTTTTTTGACTGGGGAGTAAAGAAGTTTTTTTTTTTTTGAAAGAGGGGAGTAAAGAAGTTTAATTAATGAAATAAAAGTGATGGGATTGTTGTATGAAAATTGCAAGCCAACAACACCTTTCACCTTTCCACATTACATGACTAAGGTAACCTAGGTCTGTTCTAGTGAAAGTGATAAAAATGGTACCAATCTCCCTAAATTTGCAATACAGACAAACAACACAAATAAGCATCGTACGATTGCAGAGGTTCCATCAATTATAGGAGGACACATGCTGAGAGAGAGAGGAAGTAGATAGTACGATGACGTATGGTGATCCAACTGTAGCCCTCCATGTTCGGTCTCCTAAGAATTTTATTGTGGCCCCCTTTAAGTGGGTGTAAGTGAAATTATGGAATAATAATGTGAGAACTGTGTAATTATTTGAGTTGAAGCTGGGCTGTAGAATTTGTTGGGTGTTTTTTTTAGAGTTGGTCTGATATGGGAAAGGGCCTTTTTATTTGACTATTGAGCTTCATTTCATGAACAATGAAAAAAAAAAGAAGACAAGTACTAGCATGAAGATGTAAAAATCATCTTCATGTGAAGATTTAGTTTTTAAGACAACACTTTTAAAAAAAATAGCAACACTTTTAAAAGTGTAATGCTTTTATATATACTAAAATTCAACCATTCAATTTTTCATCTAATGATTAAAATAAAAAATCTCCATATGAATACATTTTTAGCATTTTCATCGGAATATCAAAAAAAAAAAAAAATGACCCGAATAAAATAGAAAAAACTTTGTATACAGCTGGTTGGTGGTAGTATGTTTGAACTCTTAGAAAAAAAGTGAAGGTGCAAAATCATAAAACCAATGTTTTTTTGGGTATTCTTTCGGCTAATGTTATTATGTAAAAATTGTTAAGAGTATGAAAATACTGTTTAAAATTTCATAATTTTCGATTTTAATATGTGTATGTAGTGCAGTGGTTTTTAAATATTGTTTTTGAATAATATAATGTTTCAATGATGAGGTTGGGAAAATAGTTACGAATATATATGTATTTTGATTTAAAATTGGAATTTTATTTTTCTCCAAAAGATGATAAATTATCGATTAGCGTAGAATAAAATATCTGAGTAGCGATATATACATAAAATTTGTATAATATATTTTTAATATAGAATAGACAAAATTTTGATTATAAAATATTCTAAAAATTTTCTAATGACAAAAATACCCTTCACTTATTTAGGTAAAAATATATATGTTTCATATGTGAATATATTATGTTATTTTATTATAGAATAAACAACAAAATTGATAATAAAATTTTGTAAAAAATTATAAAAATTAGTGTGGAATGGGGTTTGGGTAAATTAAGTTAGTCGTTTTGTTATGTTATAACAATTACCTGACACAATTAAAATATGAATAAGGGTGTACGTCTTAGTAAATATAAATAAAGGCAAAATAAAATTATCGAGGAACGATAAATAGAATAAATAATAATTAAAAAGAAAAACAAAACAGAATACAAATAACTTCCTCAATAAATGCCCTATATTCTTCTTCTTCTTTTTCCCGAAGAGGGCTGCCTTTTTTTTGTTTTTGGTTGTGAACAAAACTACCTTATAACCCAAACCAAAATTAACAAATAACAAGTGTAATTTTTTACTATTCAATACATTTTTTCACATGTTTTTTTTATCCCATTTAAAAATTAAATGACAAGAAATTACACTTTATGAAATAATTGACAACAAAATTTGAGAAGATCTCCTATTTGAGCACATTGGCCGGGCCGACCGAAAGAAATAATATAGTTTTAAGTTGTTTGTTTATACATCCAGTGGGGATAAATTGTAATATTCTTAATTTGAATCTCAGCCACATTTGTAATTTGATTAATTTTAGGGGTTTAAAATTAATACCTTAGTAAACCTACAAAACCGTGTCAGCATGGCTCAGTCCGTACAAGGCTTTTTTGCAAGGTACCAATCTCCCATGGCCCATGCACACTATTGGCATGCCTTCTTTCTTCAGAAAAGCGATCCTCAATTTCAAAACCAACAAATATTTGTGGAAAAAATGTACAACTTTGTTTCTTCTTGATTTATTTCTACATTTTATATTACAACTAATAATTAACCTAGCTATCATGTTCTTCACAACTATGATATATACACATCACATAATGAGAGGAATGTCCATCCACTAGAATTTAAATCCATACCTAAAACAAAACAAAGCAATGAACTCAAAAATGGTTTCAGAATGCTTCGTGAAGCCACACAACAAGATTGAAGACTCAATACATGCCTGCCACCTAACACCATGGGATCTTACCATGTAGTCCATCCATCACATCCAAAATGGCCTTCTCTTCAAGAAGCCACAAAACCAACCTCCAGATTTCACACAAAATCTATTTCACGATCTCAAGCACTGCCTCTCTCTTACCCTTGTCCCTTTCTATCCCTTGCCTGGTCGCCTTGTCACTCACTGAACCCAAAACCCTCCCTCTTATTCAAAATTCATCTAGCAGACGAGTTGGAATGAAGATATTTCAGTATGTATGGGAATTGAATCCGGGTGAACAACCTATCATCACATTGTCCGGTTTAAACTCGAGCAGCACTCGGTTGGTATGGCTCACATAGTTTAGAACTAATTTTTTTTTTTTAATTTATTGGGAAGTGGAATGAAGTGAAGATTGTATTGTATTTGTTAAATTTGGTGCTGTTTTGCAGGTGAAGTGGCCTTGCCTGGTGGTAAGGCAGAAGAAGGTGATAATAACGACGGAGACACTGCAAAAAGAGAGACAATGGAGGAAATTGGGTTGGACCCTCAACTTGTTGATGTTGTTACATTTCTTGAACCATTCTTCTCTAAGGTATGAATTCCCTTTGATCTCTGAGGTTCAAAGAAATGGCATTCATGAGATTTTCCCCCTAATTTATTTGGGTGATGATCCAAATAAAAATCAATTAAATTTTTTCTTATTTCATTTGTTCAATCTTTCAGAAACTGCAGATTAATGGTCTTAGTCGATGTTGTATTTTCATTATTTTTTGTTTCCTTTGCAGTACCTCATAATAGTGGTTCCTGTCATTGGTATACTTCATGATAGAATAAGAGGGAGGGTCTTCGCTTTGGTGAGTGACAAGCCGACCAGCCAAGGGAGAGAAAGGGACAATTGCTGCTACTAATAATGGTCTTCTAACATATGTACTAGAATCCGAAAGCTACTTCTGGTTGCAGAACAGAAATCAGTGTTAAAATGTACAAGGCATCAATTTTCAGCTATACTCTTAATACAAATGTTTTGCAGCTGTAAGATGGTAGTTGCAAGGTAAAAGAAAGAAAAGAAAAGAATGTTAACACTTAAACTGTCTCTTGTACTGTCAAACTTTTACTTGTATTCTGTTTGATTTCTTTTCTCTTTTCTATATTTGACTAATTGATCCAATGATAATTTCCAGGTTGAAGAATCCAAGTGTAAGAATTGGTATGCATATAACTCATAATTGTTTGAATTTTCTTTTGTTTGTTTTGTTGCCCTTAGCATGAAACTAATCATTATGAATTATGAATAATGTCATATGCAGGACACTGCACAAAGGTACCTCGGAATTCAAATATGGAGAAACTGCGGCATGGATATTTGTTCCCCGAGGTGCTTTTCATTCAAATGACTCTTGTTTATGACATGAACAATGTCTTCGAAGTTATAATGCCTTAACCACCAAGTTTCACCTTAAGAATTTAAATGGCTACAATGAACAACTAAATCTGATAAGTCAAGAGCTCATGTGTTTTGTTACTCTGACTTTAATCACTAGTTCTACATGTATCATGTATGTGTTG
>JASCZI010090628.1:92393-102682 GCA_036250425.1 Stylosanthes scabra | reverse complement strand
ATTGCGGTTGTATATTCAGTGGCACCAAAGATAAGTTCTGGAGCACGATAGTATCTTGAACAGATGTAAGAAACATTAGGTTCTCCTTTCACCTGATGAATTAAAAGATGGATGAAGCTTGAGTAAAAACGGAAAAATACAAAATGTTCTATTAACAATCAGTGTACTAAGCTCAAAATATTACCAACACTTTAGCACTTCCAAAATCACATAGTTTCAGCTGATGAGTGTGTGGGTTCACCTGAGACAAGTAACATTTATCTGAGTACGACAAGCAGTAACTAAAGCCATCATAAGCATACCAGACAAAGATCCTACCATCTTTGGGTTAAACTAAGCATGATTCGAAATCACAACAACAAACAACAACAACAAAGCCTTGTCCCACTAGGAGGGGATGATTTGAAATCACAAGTATTACTAGAAGGCAATGAGACCTAACTCTCGTGCCTGTTCAAGAAAAAGGACACTCCACTTATGGTGTATACACACACACACACGCACACAATAGGGAAGCTTGGTGCACAAGCATCCCACGTTAAGGCAGGGTCCGGGGAAGGACAGCACCCAAAGGGTTTAATGTACGTATCCTAATTTGATAATTAGGTTAGTGGCTGTTTCTAGAGCTTCAACCCGTGACTTTGAGGTCACATGGAGACAACTCAACCGTTGCTCCAAGGCTCCCCCTTCATATATAACCCACTCAAAACGAAGTCTGGCATCATCACATAGAGCATCAAAAAGAAGTATTTGATTATGCTAAAACACTCCTAGTTTCCAGCAGTTGACAAAACTATACATTTAATTATTTAAACAATCACCACAAGCTAAAAAGTGATGTTCAAGAGTGCACCCAATGATTAAAGAAAAATACATCTTGAATATAGTTTTAAGAGCAAGTCACCTTCAGTTGCCCATGAACAGATATAGACATTTGAGGATATAGGAGTAATTAGGTGTATATAAGTTTCAACAAATGTAAGATGAAAATTGATTTAACAAAATAAATTTTTCTTGATAAAAATTTTATGCTAATTATTTGTTTGTGATCATAAAATGCTAGTTGCAATTCAGAAATATCTCATTATCTCCTTTCAATGTGTATTTATATAGATCTTGAGTGCATTAAAAATGTTTCTACTTCTAAATTAGGACCCAAATAAAAGATTGTAATAAGCCTAAGTTTAAATAACATTAGTTGTTAGTAAATATGTGTGAAATTTTGGGAAGGAGGTAATTGCAAAATTTAACAAATAATTGCAGAAGTCTGGGGATGCCTACAACTATCTCTAGAATACAAGAAGCTCCGCCTCGGAGCAAGCCCATTATGACTTCCAGGTAACAAACAAATTAACAAGTCAAAGCAATATCTTACAAGTAAGTTCTGAGGTTTGATGTCACGGTGACATATACCAATGCAATTATGTATGTAAGCAAGGGCCCTGCAAATCTGCAGCCAAAATCAGAGGTGGGAAATATATCAACAGACATTAAGAAATATAACATAGTTCTTTAATTTTTCTATTCTTCTGAAAGACTATCACCCAAATACAATAGGAGAAATACATATTATCTAAGAATGTATTTAACTAAAATTCTTCAAATAGAAAGTTCTAAGAATGAGAAACTTAGCATTGAGGGGAAAAAAAGATGAGCAAACTACTTACCTGATAGGTATAAAGCTTTACATATATTAGAGGCATTCGCTGATTCATCCGGCTATAGTTCCTCGCAATACGATTCACAGTTTCAGGAACATATTCAAGTACAAGATTCAAGTAAACTTCTTCTTTGTCGGTCGTTGAATAGAAACAATGCCTAAGGGCAACAATATTTGGATGGTCCAGCATTTGCATTATCTGTAGTTCTCTATTCTTGTAGCGCTTGTCCTGGAGAACCTTCTTGATGGCTACAATCTCTCCAGTTTCTCTACATTTTGCCTGAAAAAAGTATTAATGGAATTCAAAAACTGACAGTATGTGACGCATTAACAGCACAACAATTATGAAAGACATCCAAAGAAAAATGGGTGGTTCTGAACTCACTTGAAAAACAACACCAAAAGAGCCTGTTCCGACCACATGTTCGGCAATATAGCTAACATTCTGTTAGAGAATGACCAATGATGATTAACCAAAGGAAAAGTTGTTAGTGATCAAACATTTCTCACTCACATTATCAAGGGTTTTCCAATACCAACTGAGCCAGAAACATTTTACCTGTCTAGATTGACCATTTCGGCCACCGATGCTGGTTCTTATCACATGTCCTGTTTCAGCACCCACACCATCAATGATGTCCGGCTCACTATCCTGGAATGCACAAAAATAATGGCAACTTACTATATGATGGCTACAAAATCAAAAGGCTCAAACACTTCAAAATTCAAATTCAATTCTCATCAGAAAAAAAATGAAGATTGCTACTTACTCTGTCGTCTTCATGGTCCACTTTGTCCCTCAATCTCATCTCAAGCATCTCTCTCCCAAGCCAATCAACCGAACTAGACGAGCCTCTCAAGCCATTAACAGACCTGGAACTGCCGACCCCACCATTTCCAAGGCTTGCAGACGCCATGAGTGACTTCCTTCCTTCCTTCCCTCCTTCCTTCCAAGATTACCACAAAACGGCACTATTTTCTTCCTTCTGAGCTCTCTGCTCTCTTGTTTCCAAAATCCTCAAAGCACTGCTCACCCTGTAACTGTAACGGTAACCGTAACTGTAACTGTAATAACAACAACTTCAACGGAAACTATACCGAACTAACTAGCAGCGAAATTGATAACTAGATTCGGTCAGATCTAATCCCTTGAAATTGAAAGAGAAAACCGGATATAGTAATAACAAAGGAACAAAAGGAAAGTAGCAAAAGCAGTAGAAAACAACAGAAAGATCCATCAAATCCGAACGCAAAAGATAGAAAATAAAGAGAATCGCGTTTGGTTGTGAGCGAGCGAGAGTGAGAGTGAGTAACCTGAAAGCTTCTGTGACGAGAATCGGAGCAGTGCACTTTCATTTTACTAACGGTTCTTCAATTTGTGACTGTCACTGATTCTCTCAACTTCCAACGATGATGGATCGGACTTCCGAAACAGTGAAGCGATCGCCGGCGACCGGAAAAAATCCTTTAGCTTCAACGCTCTTCACTCTCTTCACTGTCTCTCTCTCTCTTCTTCTCCTTCTTCTTCTGCGAGTGTTCGGTGTCTCACTTTTTTGTATTTTCCTATCTCTCTCTCTCTCCTTTCTTCGGATGATGAAATCCAATAAGTAAGTGAGTAATCATACGTGTACAACAGAAAAAGTATCTAAGTATTAATACGTACGTATACGTATTTTATACGTATTGTAATTATAATACAGGGTTATTGAGTCATTGTGTTATATAGTATTCGTAGTTCAATACAGGAAGGGTGTATACTGTATAGTCCGTAGAGATTAACAAAAATAAATAAATAAATAAAGAAAAAGTCTTGGAAGCCAATCTTAGCGACTCATAGGAGCAGCACTCATTAATAAATTGAGTGCATATAAAAAGAAGAGAAAATTCAAAAAACAAACAACAGAAAGCGGGTGAGCAATTGTTTATATTAATCTTCCACAGATCATATCTAAACTTCAAATTATTTAATTAATCTACTTAATATAATATGTGTGAATATTTTAGTTATTATGTTCAGGTAAACATATTTTTACATGAATAATACAAAAAAGAAAAAAAACTGAATAGAATCCAACTATACATTGGATTTCGGTATGTTTTTTTTTTAAATTGAACTAAAGCGGATTGAATTGAATTAGATCAATTATTGGTAGTTATTTAAAAAATTGTTGAAAGTATTGGGGTATAAACTTGAAACTAAGATTAAATTGAAGAAATTAAAAAGTGTAATTGTTTCTTAAAATTTTAATTTTATCAACTTTGTAGATTCATGATTAACAATAATGGTTTTGACCAAAACAACTTTTTTTTTCTTTTAAAGGAAGGAAGAAGGCAAGCTTGATGGCAATAATTTGTGCTATTGAATTCTAGGGCTTACTTTTCACTTTAGAGTTTAGGCCTAGTTTTTCCATTTGCCAGCATGCTTTCATGTGCTTAAGTTTGAAAAGGCCACTCCATCATGCCATTTGATGATTATTTATTTTTATTACTCTTTTTTTTTATAATTGAATAAGAGTTTAACATTCAAAACAATTGAGTAATAATACTTGAGAAGAGGAAAATTCTATATGTATAAAAAATAAACTACCAAAATTTAACAATACTTAATTCATTAGTTAATATAATAGTAATAGGTCATCTTCCTATTGGATGAACTACATTAGCATTGTATCTACTTTACCGAACATCACTCACCTTACATTGAAAAACTAGACTCATGGGAAAAATCAGAAGTGGTCCAAACACATTAACAATTAACTATAATAATAATAATAAACCTTACTAACATGGGACTAGTGAAAGTAGCTGAATATCCCCAAGTTAAAGCATTTACTAGAATAGTATACTTGGTGACTGGGGATTGTCAGGGTTATGCATATTAAACATTTATTATGTTACATTAATTTAAATAGAATTTTAAGAAAGAAAATAAAAAAGATTGAAGAGATAGGAGAAGGGGGAATATTCTAGATGCTCTAAGTCTCTAACCTACGCATTGGGTGACACATTATATGTAGGCCAACCTTGCCTCCTTAACCACCACTACTGGATTTTTAAATGATGCATTAATAGTCTTAAGGATGAGAACAAGAAAAAGAAATTCTTAATCTAATCGTAATTAAGAATTTATTAATAGGTGTCCGTTATAAATGTCTGGTAGTGATGGGAGTTAACTTAGATTTTACAGAGAAAGAACATTTGTCAAGAATTCGTGCTTAAAAACGATGGTGTTAGTATATCTCTAATTCTTTGTAGAAGTGTGGGGACATGCATGTACAAAAAAGACCATGAAAAACGGTCCCTATAGTCTGACTAATTACTGCAGTACTTTATAAGTTGAATTAAAGCAGACAAAGGCCACCGTTGTTTCTGCTATAAATTCTTGTATACTATCAAATTGAACAAACATAACCACTAGACACCAGTTTTAATTTATAACATTTAAATGCTATATTAAAAAACAATTCTCATAGTCATGGCAGATAGAACAAATTTTATGCGGTGGAGGGTAGGGACCAAGACCAACCCTCTATCCTTTCCTATTCCATTGCTAAGTTGATGTTTTCATGTTAGCACTGCTGGACAAGGCTGTCAAACCAACAAATAGAAGGGAACAAATAATAATAATAATAATAATAACAACAACAACAACATTAAAAAGGGGAAAAAAAAACTAGAGTAATTTCAGTAAAAAGATGTTATGTTAATAAATATAAGGGCAAACTTCATATTTCGTCTTAGAGGTCCTCCATCCCCAACTTTACAGTTGGACAACATTCACACACTAATGTTATCCATATGGAATTCTAATACCCAAATAGCATAAAGGACTTTACAGATGGATGACATTCACAATAATCTAAACATAGGTTTATAACTACTACTTTTGGGATGGGTGAAAATTCACAAAATTAATTTAACTTGTAAATCAAGAACCAGCAGTGTAACAGCCATGTTTTGCTGAGACATGCAAGTATGCAATACCACTCTGTACAATAACATTTTAGAGCCAAAACAATATCCACACACTAATAACTCCCACAAGGCCTTATTAATCCTTAGTAACACACCATCTATGGTATTTCCATGTTTGCGCCATGGAGAAAACTCCAAAGTCAACAGAAGGACGAAGACATGGCGAGCCTGCAGCATTGTCCATTTGAGTGTTCCTTCAATGTAAATGAGCAGAGGTAGTCCAAAATTGATCCAAGATCATTTTCACAAGCAAGCTTCTACTTGTATTTGACAGACAGCTATAGTGAGAGATTGTATAATAGGGGCTAAGGACACACAAAACCCAGGATCCATATTTACACCTAAAATATTGAAGATATTGGTATAGAGACCCAGCCAGTGCCCATTACTCAATCAACTTTCCAGGCTATTCAAATCTACCCACAATTCTTCAAACGTCTACAATTTGTAAAGGGGAGACCAAGGAATTGTGAAACCGATAATATCTCTCTTTAAACAGGTTCCGTCTTCAATGCTATGTCCGAATATTTTAATTGTAAAGAATTTTTTACCACACAAACTCAGTTACCTAGAAGAATCTGTCAACCAAAAAGAGACAGAATCCAGTAGCTAGCAAATGGATGTTCCCAAATTGCAAGTCAGCAAGCTTACCACTGCAAAGGAAAATGATCAGTCTTTACAAAGATAAATACAAAAAACAGATGAGCACGGGAAAAAAACAATTGAATTTCCATATACAGTTAGAAAACAACATAATAGAATTAACTAGCTCACTCTGGTTACCTCTTTCACTTGTCCGAACTTTACTAATGCAGAAAACAGATTTTAGGGATTGAAATGTGAATTTGTTTGGGCTGGGTGTGTTTCTTATCTTTACCTGCGCCTGGCTTTTTACTTTGTCTCTAGAAAAAGCTATTAGGCCCTTAAATGTCAGTGGCCCTTACTTTGTTTCTTACGCATTATTATAGAAAGGGAAAAAAACATGGTTTATAGTTTAAAACTTTAGATTAATTAAAATCTAAAAATCAATGGTATGAGATCCACAACAATGCCACACTTGGAGATTTTAGAAAATCATAAAAGAATATCAGTCAGATAAGTCCTAATACCGGCTCAGCAAAAAGCATCTTTCTAGGCTATGTAATTACAGGCCTGATCAAGAGATTGTGTCTCACCAATCTAAATACACTAGGTCCCAGAACTTGCTTTCTGAACCCAAACCTGTTTCTGCAATTCATAGGAGATATGACATTTTAATGAACCAGAAAAGAAATATACAGTGTACACCCGTGCAGAAATCAAATTTAGGTACCTCATGGGAACCATGTGAGCCACTAGTTCTTCTATGATGCTTCCCCTCATTTGCAACAGAATAGCCATCAACATCCTTCACATGTGTTGGTCCACGGCGACCAAAATGTTTACTAAAACCTAAAGCACAAAAGCAATAAAAATTAAGCAAAAACCAATCTAAATTTATGCAGAAAGATAAAGATCCTACATTCCAAAGCCAAAAACCAACCATTTTCTGAGGAATGACTGCCACGACCACTTCCAATTGATTTTACTTCCCCACTTCTTACATGCGCTGTCACATGCTTTGACTCGGCATAACCTGTTTCAGATACATATAAAAATTACCAATTGAGAATAACACATAAGCATGCATTTCCAAGCAATGGTAAAATGTTGTGCATTAATGCATCAGTGGTATAGTTAATTGAAAGTGATTTTCACTTTTTCAAATTTTATACAAGCACAAAGGATTTTCTTCCCCCTCTTGAAACATGCTCTACAGCAAATCTATCATTGAAATCATAGGAAAAATAATGAAGCAAATACCTTCCAAATGGTCTAATTGTGAGGAAGCAGACAATGATAAAGTATCATCGCCTCCAATGGAACGATTTGTCCATACACCACGATCAGGTCTATCCTTATGTCTAACACGTTTCTCCAGCCTCTCACTAGAATTACGTGAATCAAGCATGCCAACCTTATTCTCTGGTGTCCCATTAGAACCCTTTAAAATCGATTGCACATGTACAGAGCGAGGAGGCTGTTTTTCTTTTTGTGGATCAGATGTTTGTATTATCTGCTCTGATTGAGGCTTGGCTGACTGACTTTGGCGCATTTCCTTGTTTGAGAGTATGCTTCTAATAATTCTTCCACTACCTTCATGCCTCAGATTCTGCTTCACAGGTGTTGAGCCAACACTTGTTTTGGCTGAAGATGTTACAGTATTCTGTTGTAATAAACTATCTAAATCAGACACCTGCACAATAAGCAGCACATCAAAATCTGAACTGATAGCATGAACATAAATGACAAATCCATCAAGGAAAATGAAAAGGAACTACAGTGCAATCCATGCCAGAACAAATAGTGGATGCTTGATTCATCATACTTCATACGTCATGAGCAATAAGGCAGCATATTAGAGGAAAAAAATCCTCAATGTCACTTTAGCATGAATCATTATGCCAATAAAATCATATGCAACATAATACCGTCCATAAGTACTGCTTTCCTCTATAGGATATTGACCTTTTTATTAACTGATGAGTACTTTACTAATGTCATCCTTGCATCTTAATATATTAGTTAACCTCTCTCATCATATCATGAGGAAGTAAGATTACATCGAAACCAAAATTTATAAACAATTCTACTGAGTAAAAGGATGATTTGAGTATACTACCATCCACAAGAACATTCAAATAGAATGAATAATTGAAATTATTTAAAATTTAGGTGATAATTTTAGCAAACCAGATCAAGATGCATCTGACTGAGGCAAACTAGACATGAACAGTGGCAACTCATTGACATTGAAGCCACAACACACAGAAGCGGGATTTCATGAAGACACAAGAGGAAGGCATAGAACATTCAACAAAATAATAAATCCAAGTAGCTTCCTATCCAAGTAAGAACAGTAAATAAGACAACTTCCCATTCAATTCAGTTCAGGTTTGTCAACACGGCATTTTCGTGCATCAAAATATGCATTTTAGTCAACATAACCTAAGGGTTCTAGATGAATCCATTTGCAACATGTGCAAGCATATAAATAAAATGGACTACTCAGATAAAAAAAACAGAAGCTCACATTAATTATCTCTCTTTCTTTCCCTTTAAGAAGTAGGACCTTCTTTCCAGCACCAGTATTTCCAGCAACTCCTTAAATAAAGGGACAAAGAGTTAAGCAAATCCCCATTGAAAACAATAATAATTGAAGAAAACAAAAACTAAACTATTAACTCATACAAAAGCAGACATCAACTACAAGGAACAAGAATGCTAGGAGAGCCACTTAAGAAACAGGGCACAGGGATTGGAATAACACGTACTGATAGCATAACTTTTATTAATTAATAATAACTTGAAAAATATTATTATATTAGAAGAAAAAAACTTGGTGGGCTAAAATCCTCAAATAAACCAAATGCACACATTAAAAGAGGGTTTTCAAGCATTGGTACCAAGCTGTAAAACAAGACCTTAAATAACAACAACAACAACAACAACAACAACAATGAAATTTCAAACAAAATATAAACTTACCATTCTCATCCAATGTTTGGTTTGCATCTGAGGAAGCCACAGTTGAAGTTTTATTTGAATGATGCTGATCACCACCTTGCCTGGGAACCAAAGTATAAATTGTTTTGTCTTTTCCAGTAGAACCTTTCCCTGGGTCTCTTGCAACATACTGTCCAGGGTAGAAGTGAAAATCAGATATTGTTAAGCACAACAGTTAGAACCAAGATCATTCTCCATATCAGTGTGGAAACTGGAAAGCAATTACAGCTAGAGAATTATCAAATATTGGCACTTGTTTTATGATAGTCTAAACTTGAATTATATTACTAAAAAAAATTACTTATAAAATAAGAAACTTCTATATTTTTATGTAATTATAAAAGTATCCCCCTTCCCATCATTTTACAAAAAGATGACGTTGAACAAAAATAAAATTTATCACAACTGGTTTAGAAAAATATCATATCTAGTAGTCAGTGACTCAGTTCTAATACTCGGCTTCTCCTTAGAACCACAAATTGATCTTTTTACCCTAGCAAGTAACATCTATGCAATCTGGCACATCTGGTATATGGAAATAAGCTAATTCATCCCAAGTCCACACAGCAAAATATAAGTGTTTAATTGGAATTAGACAAGAAAAAGACATTTCTCTCTGATTAACTATTGACTACAAGCAACATACCATCGTGGTGGAAATCCTCTTCTTTCCAGAACCTCGTCTTGACGAGGCAGAACTACTACCCCCATTTGATGATGTGCCAGCTCTTCTGCTCACTTTTCCATTAGAGAGTGATCTCTGCACAAACATTCACTCTCATATCTCAACACATGCACAGATGGATACATAAATGCACAGATAATGGGAGTTCAACAGTTAATCAGAATATCAGATGAAAGAATACCCGAGGTCCCTTGGCAGCTCTTTTCTGACGGACAAAGTCCATCAATGGCGTAATTACTGGATTATCTTTTGCAGCACCTGCTTAGGAACACAAATCAAATAAATACAATAAAGATAGTATAAGACCTGCCAATTCTGTGTATGATAGATCCTATGCCGCTTAACTTTCAAACCCAAAATTTAATGCATATTTTTCATATTAAC
>JASCZI010090628.1:68861-92262 GCA_036250425.1 Stylosanthes scabra | reverse complement strand
TATCAAAAGGAAAAGATTCAATACACATAAGTCCAATTGACTAACATATACCCCGAAAGATACTTCAAGTCTCTGTCTAAGTGATACCTTTGTATATGGACCCATCGCGGCCATCCTTTTTAGACCACTGTCTAGGAACACGTTGTGAAGGAGCATATTCAACCATGACTTTAAACTGAGCTCCTGGGAAGGAAATACAGTAAAAAAAAAAAAAGGGAGAACCAGAGTCAGGATGCACAACTAACTTTGTATCCAAAATAGCTGATAATCTAAAGCTTTCTACACACATTGCTTAAAAGATATTGATTATGCAATGAAAATCCAGTCCCAAGTCAAATACTTCTCTCATTGATTAAAATATGTGGAGATCCAGCTTCAGGACTGGAGATATATCTAAATGAGCTAGTAAAAATGCACTAGCCAAAATCCAATTACAATAATGATGACAATGATGCAACCTTTTACTTCTACAAGGTCATGGACATTACTAATGAATAATTGCAGACGATCTCAATAATTACCCTTTTCATTTACAAAGACGTGCCCGTTAAAGAACTCAGCAAACTCTATAACGTCCTCTGCCCTTTTGAAGTCAATGTAGGCTCTGGAATAGGATGTATGCTTCTGGCTGAAAATCAATGTACAAGAATTTTTAAAAAATGGCTTAACACATATTCTATACATTGTAAACATACTTAAAAGAATGTAGTTTGGGGGGAGTGGGGGAAGAGGGCTACCAACGAAACAAGCAACAACATGGTGAACAATTCAAACACAACACAGCTTTCCCGGGTTGGAAAAACAAAATTCGAATATATGTTAAGTGATTCTTCCAATGACGGACAGCCTCAACCCACGCAACCATCAATTTAAGTGTAATAATGTAGGACAAAAAAAGAAATAATATGGATTATTTCAAAGCCATACTACTGCACAAGAAAAGTTAGCAGTCAATGCATAAGCACAAAATACACTAAAAGAAAAGATATGCGGCACATCACACTAGCCCTTCAAGGATGTTGATATCAATCTGATACTTCATGGCATAAAATAAGCTTCAATTAACGGAACAAAAAGGAAAGATTAAAGAAAAGAAGCAATAAAGAGGAAAAAAGGGGAAATAAACATTGCAAGCTGAAGGAGCAGAAATGCAGAATCGCAAACCTGATTTTTCCAGGGCGAAAGGAGACCCAATTGTAGCGGCCAGAGAAGGTTCCGTCAATTTGGTCCAAAAGTGCAGCCTCGGAAATAGTAGGAGGCAAGTGCCGCAGCACCACCTTCGTCCGATCCAGCGCACCCTTCATGCGACGACAACTACGTAAAACCCTAACAGAAAAGAAACGCTTCGAGTCCTGCAGTTACGTTACGACACTCGCGGAAACGGTAAAAAAAGGAGGAAGAACGAGAATCTTGTTTCTATTACATCTTCTTGCGGTTGTGAGGATGATGAATCAGAGAAAATTGTGTGCCCTAATTGCGCAGAAAAAGCCCCAAATTGCCATCTGCCCTAACCCAAGCTAGTGAGAGAGAGAGTGTGTGTGTTTATGTCACAAAAGAGGGAGTTAGCGAGCGGAAGCATATACGGTTGCGACGTTGCGTTTTGCGGTTCCTTTCTCTTTTCGTATAAAGCGTGTACTCTACGAATATGCTTTTATATTACAACCAAAATACATTGACTTTTTTCTTACAAATACGTATTAACTTTTAAATGAATTTATTTTAGTTTTTTTTTTTCAAAATTAGATGAGATCTACAAAAGATAATACCTTCTCTCTTTTCACATACCCATTTTCAATAATTTTATATATACAAAAGTTTTTCAATCAAATTATTTATTTCTATGTAAATATTATTTTGATGTCAAATAAACCTTCGTTTAGGTGTAAATTTTTTATATTATTTGACACCAAAATAATATTCTATTTAATATAAAAATAAATTATTTAGTTGATCAAAACTACTTGTTCAAATAATATTACCTTATTTTAGATAATTTATATTATAAAATTACACCATATTATATATTATAAGCAATACATTTTATTCATGTTGAGATACTTGCTTCTCTAATAGAAATTCAAATTTAAGTTTCTATGAGAAATAGTGATTTTTTATATTAATTTATCATCATAAAACACTTTAAGATTAATAGATTAAAATAAACTTGAAAAAGTTAAGTCATGTAAAATATTTTTTTCATTTTTTTTCTTTTCTATTGGGCTTTCTGTGAGGTAAGTCCTGAAGTTCATTAGCTCAAATGAGAAGGTTTTTGAGCTAAAGCATATTTCAAATCACAAATACCAAATTTTTTTAGTGATGATAATTATTGGCCCCTTAAAAAAGGAAGCATAGCTCACAAATAATTTTTGGATCGACTAATTTAGTACTTAATAAATAAATTTTATAATCGTGAACTAAAATAATCTCTTATGCAAAATTCACTTTAACTTGTTTTATAATTGTGAATTAACTTACACCCTTAATACAAATTTTATTTCATATATTGATAAATTTTCTATTAATGAGTTATACTTTAAATGATATTTATTTTTTCTAATAGAAATTTTAAATTTAAATTTCTCTCCTAATATATTTTTGGTAACAAAAAATTTGTCTATAAAAAGTTTTACACATAAAATAATAATTTAAATATTATTATCTTTTTGGTGACTATTTAAATATTATTATCTACTCCTAAATGAAATAATTTGTAGAATATTATTTTCACACCAATCCACAGTGAGAGAGAAAAATTAAATGCAGCCCACACATGACACATGCTACAAATATAAAAGGATTAATTTAGTACTTAATAGTTAATACTAAATTCTATAATCATGAATTAAAATAATTTCTTAGAAAATTCACTTTAACACTATTTTATAAGAGTGAATTAACCTAAATCATTGACACAAATTTCATTTCATATATTGATAAAATTCATTACAATAAACTGAAATTCAAATGACATTTGTTCTATTTTTTTAATAAAACTTAGTTCGAATTTTTCTAACATACTTTTGGCAGAAATAAATCATCCTTAAAAATATTTTCACGTAAAATAATAATTTAAATATTAACATGTACTCCTAAATGAAATAATTCATAGAATATTATTTTCACACCAGCACACCAATCCACTTGAGGGAGAAAAATTAAATGCGGCTCACACACATGAGACATGCTACAAAGATTTAAAAAATAATAATAAAAGCTGAAGGCCAATAAAAAGGTAAGTGGTTAAAGATTGGGAGTTACGGTGAAAGATTGAAGAGTGTAGAGTGAAGTTGAAGGAGTGAGTTTGTTGGTAAAACAAAAAAAAGACAAGTGATGGATGGATGCAGTGTGAAACTGTGAAATATAAAAGGCCCACCATTCCCATCCCTACCTTCCTTCCTTCTCTTACTCTCTCTGCTCTCTCGCTCTTTGCCGCTGCCGCTTCCTCCTCTTCCCCCTCCCTCGCTTTGCGGTCTGCGTAGGGCTTTGCTTCCTCTTCCTCTTCTCTCTTTCCCCCTCCCTCCTTTCAAATCCCTCTCGCTAACGGTACGCCTAAGCTTCTTCCCTTCTTCTTCTTCTTTCATTTCTTTTTACTTTCTATATCTGTGCTGGTTGTTCATCTCACGTGGAATTTGTGTCCACTTGATTGTTAATTTGTTATGTTATGTAACTAACTCGTTAACTGACTAACTAACTGGTGCGTTGTTGTGTGGATTGACTTTGAGGTTCAGAGAGAAAGAAAGTGAGAGTAGATAGATGGCAGAGAGGATCCCATCTGGGAGTTATTTTCAGTATCCTCCTCCAGCAGTTCCTCCATCTCCAATCAGGTCATCATCATCTTCCATTCCTTCAGATCGAGAGAGGTAACACTCCATTTCCTCATCAATCTTTATTTTATAAAATCTGCAATTCAAACAAGGCTTCATTAATTTAATTAATTACACTCTGCTTTCACTGACTTCACTGTTGATGTTGCAATCGCTTTGTGAATAGAGTAGAACATAAATTAGATTTACTTGAGTGACTTGACAACTTAACAAAATGTAATTGCTATGGCCTATGGATTCATCTGCCACCAAGAATTCATCAGGCCCTGTTTTCGGGGATTCATTAATATAAAGCATGGGCTTAGAGTGTACTGCATATTGTGGAGAGTTCAAGAAATTGAAGACATGTATTGAGTTATAGATTTATAGTTAAAGGAGTCTGGAACATGAATTTCTTGCAGTTCTATGGCAAGTCTTTGTTGCGGGGAGTAGCCGAGTAGGAGCAATTATTCTTGGTTCTACAAATCTAGAAGTGACTGTTGCTTGGTTACGAATGGTGTGTTTGGAAAACTATAAAGAAGAAAAACAAGTAGTTTACTAACTTTAAAGAAACGGGGTTGCATAAACAAATACGCACGATGTCACGGATTTGTATTTAATTAAATTGTATTGATAATATTGCTTGGAATGGTTGTAGTTGTCATTCTCAAGTATAATCTAACTTTGTGCGGCCATATGGATGCATAATTAATTGCTGGAAATTGCAGATATTTGTCTGAATTACTGGCAGAGAGGCAAAAGTTGGGACCATTTGTGCAAGTTCTGCCACAATGTACAAGGCTACTGACTCAAGGTTTAAAAATTGCCTAACCATTCTTATAGCAGTAGTTTCTTCGGTTTCTAATTTATGATATTGTCATGACTCCTTGATCCCAAATAGTAACTTTTATGACAATGTGAATAATATCTTAATAATAGTAAAGGGAAAGATAGATAAGTAACTAACCATGAGCAATCAAATTGTTTGCTAGGATTGTTAGTTTCATGTCTGTTTGGTTTTTCCAAGTAAACTACCACTTGTTAGTGTCATTTAATTGTGTAAACTATTCATTTGGTAGACTTCTTTGTTGGCTTCCTTAAAAGAGACACCTGCCTATACCACTTTTGCTGTTTTAAGTTTTTCTAGTTTATCTAAATATGAACTGTGACATTACAGAAATCAGACGGGTCTCGGGATTCAATCAAGGTTTCATGGATCATGAAAGACTTGAGCCAGATAGTCCATTTAGGTCCTTAACTCATCATCCAATTAGTAGGCCTACAGATTTGGAGGGATGGCCTAACATACCGATAGAGGTACTGCTACTTAATTGATGCCAATAATGTCAATCAAATAATTCTTGAATCTTGCTATTTGCCTGCTAAAATGCGTATGTCCTTTGTGTATTTTTAATGGATATTTTACTGTGCCTGTGTTTTTTAAATGTGCTTGCTTCATAATTAAAGCTGCTCTTCAACCTCAAAGCTTATTTCTGAGAAATGTCTTTCATGAATTTGGATGCGCTATTGCAACTTGTTTGTGTGCATTTCATAATTGAAAACTTCAAGATTGATGACAGTTTGGTGCATGACTTGTCAAAGAACTGGGAATTCAGCACTTTGTTCGACATTATTTTAAGTTTCTTGGTTCTTCCAAATTTAACATTTATTGGAAATTCAAAGCATATGTTTTTCATTTCTCTTGACCTGCCTATGTCCAGCCCGTATACTTTCAATGGAGTTCTCAACAATGTGAATTTTTTGCATGCAGGACAATGGAAATCTCCAAAGAATGGCGTCATTTCAAGCACCGCCAATGGGTTGGCCAGGAGCACAAGGAGTTCCTGCTACACCTATAGTTAAGAGAGTTATCAGACTTGATGTCCCCGTAGACAAATATCCAAATGTAAGTCAAATGTTCCTCTGTTTTTTGCGTACCACTTTACAAATTTTTTTTTTCTATTTTAATTAATAGTTTCTTGATTAAAATCTCAGCAGTATAATTTTGTTGGCCGAATTCTGGGGCCTCGTGGGAACTCTTTGAAAAGAGTGGAAGCCATGACAGAATGTAGGGTTTACATCAGGGGCTGTGGGTCTGTGAAGGATTCTATCAAGGTAAAGTTGGTATAATTGTGGTGCTCTTATTTGAGTCTTTTCTCAGTTAGTGTTTCACCTTGGTATCTTGCATTTGATGTTCCTTCCCCAATTTATACAATTATTAGCAATATTCTTTTGAGTTTTCATAGTAAGGCTGTGAACATTTGTTAGATTAGATTCATGAGAATTCACATGGATCTATTATACAAAAAATTCACCTGCTAACGGAAACACCACCATAATTAAAAAGATCGCACACAGTATGCCATTTTTCTTGATTTTACAACTTTTCTTCATAGGAAGAGAAGCTTAAAGATAAACCTGGATATGAGCATCTTAAAGAGCCATTGCATGTTTTGGTGGAGGCAGAGTTTCCCGAAGATATAATTGATAGTCGCTTGGATCATGCTGTGAGGATACTCGAAAATCTTTTGAAGCCAGTGGTATAAATACATTTGTCATAGTTGATAACTCTAATTGTGCCTCTCTCTCTCTCTTGCTAACCATTGCTAATCTGCCAGGATGAATCCCTGGATCACTATAAGAAGCAGCAATTGAGGGAGTTAGCCATGCTCAATGGTACTTTGAGGGAGGAAAGTCCAAGCATGAGTCCAAGCATGAGTCCAAGCATGTCGCCTTTTAACAGTACCGGAATGAAGCGAGCCAAGACAGGAAGATGACCCCAACAGATGCTGGATCATGACCCTACAATTTTCTCAACATAAATTATTAGCGTCTGATCTGTAAGAATTTTTGTGATGTCCTTTTCAGTATTATTCACCGGAGAGTCGGAGACACCTTTGGGGTCGAGCCTCCTCAAGCAGCTTGTTGGGATGACAGATGGTTTATCCACTCAATTTATTTGACCATTTCACCTTGGCGTCTATTCTTTCGTGTATTAACCTCTAAAACATTGACCCTCATTTTGCTGTTGTGTATTAACTAATTTGCAGGTGCTATTCCATAGATTCCCCCTCCCCACCTTTCTTTTTTTTGTTTGTTCTTTCTTCTTTTTCCCCCTTCAATTTGTCAGCTTATTAGATTACATACTATGCCTATTTATAAATATGCATGGTATTGAGTATTGACTCTCAAGCTAAATAAAAACAAGTGAAATGTTTTGATTGTATTGCAATTGCAACTTTTTTTTTGGACGTCTGCTTTGTAATTGTCAGTTAATTATTTATTATTTCAAGGTTTAAAGTGATATTTTCAGTTTCATTCATGTGCTGTTATTGGTAGGTTGGGTTGTGAAAGAATTCTCTTTGTTATCGAGCAGCTATGCTATGAATTACAATAACTGAGTATTGTACTTCCCTAATATCATTTATGTAATGGTGATCTATATTTTAACTGTTCATATCATTTTTATGTTCTATTCTTGCGAAGGTTTTCAAATTGTTTGTTTTAAATTTGTTTGAAAGAATACCTTTTTAGCGAGGAACAAATAAGAAGGGATTTGAGTTTGGTTTCATTTTTATCCTGTCCTATTTTGTTGCACCCAAATTGCATTAGTATGTTGATGAGAGAACAAGTGAACATGGGAGACAAGATTCAAGTGAAGCCTGCAGTCTGGAATTTTACCAAAGCCTTTAACATGTCAAGACTACAATATCGTACATATAACATATCAACAGATTTCAGATGCACTCTACAAGACTCATCCAATCACTTTGTGCAAAGTTAGCCCTTTTTGCCTATACTATTTTGATAAATAAATTCTATGAAAAAAAAATAAAAAATTTAAAAAAAGAAGGGGGAAAAAATCATCAAATAGCATTACAAACATTGAATTGTGGTCTTCTGCTCTTTCTTCCCCAACAAGTCCAAACCTTGTCATATCCATCTTTGGCAAATGGCTACGCAAGGAGCAAAAAATTCACAATAAGCAAACTCATATAAGCCTGCAATATGAACATTTAAATAGAGTCATGACACGATGAGCATAAATATGTAATTAACAAATAACCAACTCACTCCCCCCTCAAATATATAACTAAATAAACAAAAGTGCAGGAAGTCATTATTTCGAAACAATGAGCAAAGTATCTCACTTCCAATTCTTAGAACCAAATCAAAACATAAGCAACAATTAAGAATCATTGAAAGGCATTAAACAATGGTCACATTTAGATGCTAACTAGGCAATAGTCTTCCTGGCTGCATGGATAGTAATTAGGAATAGAACGCTTCAGATAACTTGAAAAGTATTGTTCCATCAACTACCAATGAATGTGAAGAATTATTCTTGCAGAATTGTCATTTTACAGAGGAGCAGAGTTAATTTTGATCCCCAACAAGTTGGGATGCATGCAACATGTATAGCAAGTTTGCATTCAGTGAGAACCATGAAGGAACGAATACAAACCTGCATTACAATCATGGGAAGATGCAAAATGGCAAAGGTCAGTCTCTTAGGCCAAGCTCAAGCTCTAACTCATCATCCTCTTCAAACAGTTTCAGGAGACGGGCATACTGCTCTTCTCTTTTCTTCTTCCGCCACAATTTGAAGAGCAAAAAGGAGAGCAAAGAAAACACCACAAGCACAATCAATATAATGGCAACTATAGAACCGGTGCTGTGGGCATTTTCTGCTGTCTTTTTATCATCTTTAGAATTAGACGAGTCATCGCAAAAGCCTGAGAAGTACATAGCCAATGTAAAATCATATACTCTGGGTCAGTCTAGTCTGTTGTGGAAAAACAAACTGATCATGATTCATGATAGAAATCGGAAAGTAAATTACAGTTGCTATGCTTTGTGCACATGCAAGCACAACAGGCACACTGGCAAACTGAACAACAAACATTATCAAGATGCCTACAAGTTTCGAACATGGAAACAAAAAGCTCGACAATCCCATCAGACATACACAAACTCGGTTTCCCTTTTGTCAAATCAGTCGCGAATTGACAGTAGGGCAGCCGAGAGTGCCGGTGCACAAGCATCCCATGGTAAGGACTGCATCCAAAATGTGTAATATTCGCAGCCTAATGTGACACATGCACTAGAAAGTGATTCCACAGCTTGAACCCATGACCTTGAGCTCGAGCTCACACAAAATCAACTAAACCGCTGCTCCAAGGGCCAATGCTAATTGCTATCTTTCAGGGTAATTGAGTTATGAATGTGCTAAAATTCATGAAATTCCAAAGATACATATAATTGTTGTGGATATATGATTCAAGATCTGGTGCTTATTGTTTCAGACAAATGCATTGAATTGGATGCAGTAGATAACAGTAAAAACTAAAAAAACTGAACAGGCATAGCTTCTAAGTCACAATAGAGCGTGACACTACAAATTTTCCCCCTTTTCCATATACTATATATCACGCATGAATTTCAATTTCTGATAACAAATTTGAGAGGAAGACATAACAAATGCGAAAACTGAAACAGGTTAAGCCTATACTACTGGTATGATTGAATTAGCGGAAACGAACCTAGAAAGAATTGGAAAGTGCAGGCGAAGAGGAATAGAAGGAAACTGTGCGATCTGGTTGTTGAGATCGCAATCATCTTCCTCAGCTTCATCTCTTCCACAAATGAATTAGAGAAAGAGAGTGAGATATGATGCGATCTGGTTTGAATCCGGAAACAGCAATTAGTTAGTTAGTTATTACTTAATTAATACAAAACAAATTACAAATTTACAATTACAAAATGACGCGAGAAAGATGAAAACGATGAAATGAACCTTGGCAATTTCACTTTAGAATTTTATTAATTAATAATTAATTATATTTTTTTGAAATTGGGGCCCAAGGCCCATCTTCCACTCCTCTAACAATAATGGACCGTCTAGTTTGATGACACATTTTTTAAACAAAAATATAATGAATTTAATTTCTATACGTTAGTGTAAAAGAGTTTTATTGGCTAATAGAGAGCCCATGAGTGTAATTAGGAAAATAATAGGTAGTAAAAGATGAGAGAAAAAAGAAGGAAAAAGCCTATTGGCCACTTATTGGCTAAAAAATTATGGGCTCCCTAAACTTTCTCTTCACATAAATACATGAATCTGATTTGATGTCTTTGTAAAATTTTTTACGCCGTCATCAAAATTAAACTCAAATATAATATCATAATTGATAAGTCATAATATTTATCTATTTAAAAAAGATTAATTTGATTTAAAAATTTTATAAGTGTAATTTAAATTAAATTAAATTAATCCATTAAATTAGAATAGGATGGGTCATTTGATATGTCCTTAACTAATTTTATGACAGGTGAAAACTAAGTTGATTTATACTAACTCGGAGGCCTAGGTAACTTACGGCGGAAACTCAGGGACAATAAAAAAAAGTACAGTGGCTTATTGTGGTAAAGAAGACGCAAGAGTGAGTTTATGAAATTCTAAATTTGTAACTGTATGTGCATGACGTTGAGTTGCGGTGACAGGACAGAGGACACAAGCTTGAATCCTTGATGTTCATCACTCTTATTACTTGCCAGCTACTCACAGCTGGATTCTAGTTAACGAGATTTTCCTGTCGCTCTTTTCAAACAAAGGAAAGGAAAGGAATGATTCCAATGCAAAAGAAGAAATGAGAAAAATATTTTAATAATCACTTGCATACTAGTGTTGTACAAGTACGTTACATTGGTATAAAAAAATCAATCACTAATTATTTATTATATATTTATAAAATAATATTAGATAATTAATAAAAATTCAGTACATAGTTTTAAATTTCGGATGTTCTATACATAATTGGAAAAACGGTGTCGAATCGGCCGATCGGACCGGTAAATCGAACCCCTCGCCAGTTCGACACGCAGAAAACCGGATATGCAGAAGAACCGGCATCTACCGGATTGAATGTAGAAAACCGATGGAAATTGGACGGTTTTGGAGAACCGGACCGGTCAATATCATTGCATCCAAAATGAAGGGGCCAGGTTTCATAATGTGAATATTTTGCAACCATCCTGAATTAATGATTAATAAAATTTTATTTTTGTGATTCTTTTTCTCATATATCCTTTTAAATTATTTTATATTTATTTAATTTCAATTTTAATTTATACTCATTATTTCTTAAATTGGCTATATTTTATTATAAATAATTATTTAAATAAATATTAAATTTTACTCAAACATCTATAAATTAAAAAAATAATATTTTTAATGAATTATAATATGTTTTTTCTATTTATAATTATATAATATCTATTAAATATTTAAAGAACATATAATAGTTATAAAAAAATATATTTATAATAAGAATTTAGATTTTATGTTTGTTAAAAACATATATTTTAACTTTTGATGTTATATTTTTCATAAATTATATATTTTTTTATTTATTTGAGACTGGTTTAGCGGTTTAATTAGTAACTCAATGGTTGAACCATTAAACCCGTAGCTTCACCGGTTTAATGACCGGTACGGTTTTTACAACTATGGTTTTATAACTTCCATTATAGATGTTCTATAAACAATAATTTTAAATATTTTATTTTTTATTGGCTAATTTGTTAGTTAAAAAATTATTAGTTACCTATGTTTTTCTTTATACAATATATGTTCGATATTTCATAAAAGATTTTATATACTACTACAATCTACAAATAGACGTAAATTTAATTATTCATTTATTATATGTTTAATTTTTTCTATAATAAGAAATTTGATTATTTTTATATCTAATTATATAAGATAAATTGTAAAATATATATATAAACATATATAAATATGCACTAATTAATTTAATAATCATTTATTATATATATATATATACTATTTTTATTTAACAAATTGTTAATTTATACTCTCAAAAGTAATAAATTTCTTAAAAATTTTTGGGTGTATAAAAATATTTATCAATCAAATTTAACAACTTGATCTCAAGATTCCCAACTTAATAGAAATCACTTATGTTAGTTGAAGATGTAGAATGAAAACGAAGAAAAATATTTTTAAAAAATCAGTTAAACTTAGTTATAAAAATAACTTGTACCTCTAGTATTTATAAAAAATTTACCATTAGATTACCAATAATGTTAAATAAATAATATTTAGATATATTTCAGTATTTTAATCTACAAATATGAATATCTGGACAATGTTGCTCTAGTCTTTGGTGGTCTTTTTGTTTTGACTGTAGTTGAATGGAATGGAATGAAATGAGTCAAGTGGTAAGGTAAAGAGCATAAAGAGAGAAACAGAGAGAGAAAGAGAAAAAGAGAGAGAAGGTTGATGGCGAGATCAGATGAAGAATACGATTACCTATTCAAGGTGGTACTCATCGGAGATTCAGGAGTTGGAAAATCCAATCTCCTTTCTCGTTTCACCCGCAACGAGTTCTGTTTAGAATCCAAATCCACCATCGGCGTCGAATTCGCCACTCGAACTCTTCAGGTCACTCTTCTTAACTCCTTTCAATTTCAATTCTATTTGTCTGTGCTGATATTTACATTTTTCATATTATAAATGAAATGTAAGGAGTGGTATATGGAATATTGTCGTTTTTAATTAACATGTATGAATGTTAGTTAATTAGGTTGAGGGAAGAACGGTGAAGGCTCAGATATGGGACACAGCTGGACAAGAACGATACAGAGCAATAACCAGTGCTTACTATCGTGGCGCTCTTGGAGCACTTTTGGTATACGATGTTACAAAACCCACAACGTTCGACAATGTTGGGCGATGGTTGAAGGAGCTGAGAGACCACGCAGATGCTAACATCGTCATCACTTTGATCGGAAACAAAACTGATCTCGAGCATCTAAGAGCCGTTGCAACGGAAGATGCGCGCAGTTATGCTGAGAAAGAAGGACTCTCTTTCGTTGAGACCTCTGCTCTTGAATCTACCAATGTTGAGAAGGCTTTCCATACCATTCTTGCTGAGATATACCGTATAATCAGCAAGAAATCGTTGTCTTCCTCCGGTGATGCCGCGGCCGGTGGTGCTCTTAAAGAAGGCAAGACCATCAACGTTGGCACACCCCAGCCTAATGCTAAAGAAGGGAAGAATTGTTGCTCATCTTGAAAGGAAGCAACACCCTTCTAACTTTCTGCTTTTTTTTTTCGTTTCTTGGGTAATTTTTGTGGTTACATTGTTAAGTCAATCAAGTTTGAACTTATTACAATCTGTGATCTCATATGGTGACTTCTTCAGTTTTGGTTTATTTATCATTCTTTTAAACTATTACTATATTCTGTTGCAGTAAGTAGTAATTAGTAATTCAAGTTTAGCCCTGTTTTATACCACATGATTAAATAACTGTCAAGAAATAATTGAAAATACATCAGAGAGTAATTTATATGCATTTACTGCAAAATTGCTGTTACTAAATTAACTAAATCTTTTATTTCATTTTGTATTAAAAATGTTTAGAAGAGTTTTAAAGAAGATATATAGTTCCTACACTTGTTGTGACTTGTGAGATTACATGCCTATAAATCTTCACATTCCAAAGTTTCTATGCTAAAGGATTCCCTCTAGCTCTGACTAATAACCGAACTTGAGGAAACTACAGCCTATGAATTAACAAAGAAAAATGTAATTTAACAAAATCAGTTTCATATGTACAAAGCAAACCTCAAGCAGTAGAATGATTCGGCCAGCTGAATGAATCACTGGATTTGATTTGATCTGTAGGCTATATATATATGTATATCAAGTATCAACCTCCCCGAAACGTGCGAATTTGTTGGTTAGAACACTGTACAATATCTACTATCGTTGTTATAACTACCGTATGCAGAGAACTTCGCTGAAGCTCGTCGAGTCTTGGAGCCAAGAGAAAGAAATATGTATCTTGTGACCAAGTTTCCTCATCCTAAATTAATGAATCAACATAGAAACTATCTTGAAAGGCACTTTATAACTCACACATGGTGTAACAGTAGTGATTCAGTTAGGACATTCTCCTTGTTATCCCTTTTAATGTTGTCCTTGTCCAAACGAGCTTTGCGGACAGCCTGTTGGATTTGCCTTTCGTGCTCCTTGAGCATGTCTTCAATGTTCCCTCCCTGTGACAACAATGGTCCAGAATAGTGGAAAGTTTTGTTTCTGGCAGCATGGCCCTGCCAACACAAACAAAAGCTGGTAAGTAATTGATACAAGAGATACCAGACAGAAATTTTGTTTCTAGTTTTAGGGAATACAGATACACATTTTTATTTCTGCTAGAATAAGAAATTGTGTTTTTGTGTCTGCAGTACACAACCAAACGAATTTCTGCATTTATTAACCTTGTATTTCTGTCTCAAAGACATTATCCAAATGCAATCTAGGATCTATCTTACATCCGGAGAACAAATCCCCCGACATCACTTGGTTCATTGTATTCACAGTGTAGTGCTGACTCGAAAATAATTGCACAAACGATTGTTTTATTATCAACAATTTATTTACCATGGTAGGTTCCTTTTCAAAAGTATTGAAGTCCTTCCCGCGCGATTTCCGTTCATCCAGAAAATCAATCGATTTGCCATCACCTTGAACTGCAAATGAACTAGAAAATTTGGACAATTGTGTGCCATCAAGCCAAGATAATTTTTGTTTACTCAATTCAGTGTGTCTTGATCCAAAGTCATGACTGAGGCCAATAAGAACATTTTCCTCTTTCAAATTCATATTGTTTGAGGAACCATAAGTACTTGGATGCACTGACTGGCCAGAATGAGAGAAGGCATCGGGAACTCTTGCCTTTGCAAGTTCAAGAAGGAAGCTAGAGTTGTCATCCCTTTTAGGATTGTAGCTTTCACTAATGGATTTAGAATTAGGTTGCCTTTGTCGCTTCTGGGGAAGGAAAATAGTGGTAAATGTAAATTGATCCTTGTGAGAATGAGACCTATTAATTCAAGTTTATTAAACATACCTCTATTGGTGCTCGCAATTCAGCATTCGAAGCAGGAGCGAGAACATTTTTAGACGCTTTTAACTTCCTCCTAACTGATACTAGTTCATGCCCTTTATTTGTTGATCTCGTTCTGCTTCAAAATACACAAAAGGGTAAAGAATAGTAAGATAGAGACAAAACCAGAAGCATCACTAAATATATCAATCAAAAATAGAATAAAATAAGTGATTAACTGGGTTCAAGAAATCAACATTTCCAAGGAATTGCCAAAGAAATAAAATGGAACAGAGAACCACTTTATTATTCTTGTTATAAATATATGAAAACAAAAATGTCCCTCCCCTTGGTATTTTAGTTTAGCGCATGAATAGAAAGGACGACCTATTAGGCATGAGCAAAGCATATATTATCAACATAGCTTTGCACTATTGTGAGAAATATACCTTCTAGCTTCCTCTTGTCGAAGTTTGACATCAAACTCCTTACTTGGTGGGTACTTTGGCAAAGTTGATGGATCACATGGAAGTGGCACTGTGGTGAAGAACTGGACATGAGAGATTAAAAACGCCAGTTACCAAAAAATAATTACAAGAAAAAAATTGCTGAGGTCACTACATGAATAAATTGATAAGGTATTGCGGCAGAAAGAAACTATGGGGCCATGGGGGTGAAGTTAAGGAAAAGAAAACTTGTAACTACCTCATTTTGAAGTGCAAAAGATGCTGTTCCTCGATCTTGGGGTTCTATAGCAAGAAGTAACTCCAATAGGCTCAGTGCAGATGAAGGAAAATCCTTGAATGTCTCAGAAACAATGCGTTTATATGGTTGTTGAGGCTTGAAAATTGTTGTATTTGGTAGCTTTGATTTCTTCCAGTATTCTTCAGAAGGAGACCCACAAAGTTTGAAAATGTTATGAAGTTGCTCCACCTATAATGATATATTACCAATCTTAGTGCCTAATGACTCCTAGCAATCCTTGACAAATTAATCACACACACATACATATACAGTCTGAGAAAAATTGAAGGTGTATTTAACAATTCCAATGGGACCAATCAGATGTATTTAACAAGAAGTTATACTAGCACTCTTCCTTCATACACAATTCCAAATATCTTGCTTAACTTTGAGCTCCTTTCCTATGGTGAAAACATGATCCTAAAAGTTGATGTTATGATCGTTTACATTTCTCCTTCTAGTTTTGCATCAAGGAGTTGACATGTAAATTACTTTTCAAAAATAAATAATCCATAGTTGAAAAAGAAATGCACCAATAATAATAGCTTGGGTTTATTTCATCATAAGAAGCCGCTCAGGATAATGGTTATAGGGGCTCAGCAATTCCATAAAAAGTAGAATACAAGCATACAGAAGAAACGAGGAACAGTACCTCTGTTTGTCCAGGCATTATAGCCTTCCCAGAAAACAATTCAGCAAGAATACAACCAGAACTCCACAAGTCAACGGAAGCTCCATAATCTGTAGCTCCGAGTAAAAGTTCAAGTGGTCGGTACCACAAGGTGACGACACGACTTGTTAAAGGCTGCCTCTTAGATGGCTGAAACGAAGTTGCAAGTCCAAAATCTCCAATCTTCAAATGGCCATTATAATCAACTAGAAGATTTGAGCCCTTGATGTCACGGTGCATAACACCTCGACCATGGCAATGCTCAAGACCACGAAGCAGTTGCTGCATATAACATTTGATCTGTAGCAGAACATGAAAGATTATCCCATTATGAAATCAAAAGAACCAACAGCTAATTAAGGAGGAAAGAAAATCAAACAACGCATGATATGAACTTTAGGACTGTAAATCAGTGATGAAAAACAGCCTCGTTTTTTTGTTTTGCCTCCTCCCAAAAGGAGCATTTTTTTCTTCTCCTTTTGCTTTAAAAATTGATAATTACTGACTCAAAGTAAAACAGTTATGGTATTCTTGGCTCATCAAATTTGATACACGAGAAAGTTTTTTTACATAAAGAAAACTATGAACTAAACTTTAGTCACTTCAAAGATAAAAAATGGACACATGATTAAATCAAGTACCTGTGCTTCAGAAAACTTGATGCCAGGTATTGCTGCAAGCCCTGCAAGATCATGTTCCATATACTCAAAAATAAGGTACAAGCCACCAGAAACCCTCGACGTAATCACGCCTTCTAGCTTCATGACATTTGGATGATCAAGCCTTCGCAGCAAAATAATCTCCCTTGCCATAAAGCGAACGCTTTCAGGATCCATAGTAGCAAATCGGACCTTCTTTAATGCAACAATCTTATTCGTTTCAAGATCACGAGCTCTATAAACACTACTATAAGTTCCTTGTCCAATCTGCAATATGATATGAGAGTTTCTCATATTTAAAGGGAAACAAAAGCTAGAAAGGAAATAAAACCACTAGAAAAAAACAAAAAGAACAAATGTATGCCATATCTTTTTTCACACATACCAAACAAAGATGCACATCAGCTGAAAGTAGATATAATGTAATCCTAAAAAATGATGTTACAAAATAGTATGATTAATCCACCTAAGGTTCTTATTTTTCAGACACTAACAGGTAAAATCATAAAGTACTATATCAAATATCATGTGATTGCAAATGACCTAGTAAATATCAATTCCAGTATAAAGAATTGAGCTTGCCTTATCCAACTTCTCAAAGGAGTCAGCTCTGCGAGGAACCCAACCACTAATGGCTTCCCCAGCAACGGCAGTGAGCCAAGATGGCCAGCCAGCGATAACCTGAGCTCCTCGCTCCCCGTTCGCGACACTGAACACCGTCGGTGCTCCGGCCACCTGATCCCGTGGTTTTCCCTTTGTGGTGGAAGAGCATGTAGTGCCATCATTCCCAAATTCTATGAGGCCAAGGGAAGCAGTACCCGCAAGCCTTTTGTTCAACGCCTTCGACTTGGCCCTTTTTATGTGATTCTCTGCAACATATTCACCTGCAGATTTCGGTTTGAAACATACGCAACCCATATATCTTGATCGATATTCTCCTCCTCCTAATCTAACCCTAAAAATATGTTAAGATCTATAATTCTATATCCCTGTTCGTTCCTAACCCTAATCCTATTGTGAGTTTTGGGGGAAATGAGAGAGAGAGAGAGAGAGAGAGAGAAGGACCCCCCAAAGCGGAACCTAGAATTGCATTGCGATTGCGATTGCGATTTGTGAAATTGAAATTGAGCAGCAAATGTTGTTGTGAGAGAGCAGGTTAGCATGTAGGAATGAGAGAGAAACATAGAGAGATCTATTTTTAGAGGTAAGAGAGCTAGAAATGCTCAACGCCAAAGGATGCATGGAAAGTAGTGGAAATGAATGTCTTGCTTCATGAACAAGCAACGAAGTAGAAAGATTACATACATTCCAGAAACACAGAGAATAATAACGAAGAAGAGAGATCGAGTAGACGAACATTGATAGTTTCATGGAGATTGGAGAAGCTAAAGCATCATGCATTGCTCGCCATGGACAAGATTCAGCTCCCGCCTTTTACTCTTTCTTCTCTTCTTCATTCCTTTTCCACTTTCGCTCCCTTTCTTCCGCGGTTCTTTTGGAATTATTTTTTTTAATAAAAAATCATTTTAAAATGTTAACATGGACAATTTTAATAGTAAAAAATATAAATTAAATTTATTTTTATTAAAAAAATAGATTAGTATTTTTTTTTTGTCCAAAAATAGATTAGTGTGACAGAACTAGAAGAAATATTCAACCAAATTAACTAACAATAATTCACAAAAAATTAACTAAGAATAACTTTGATGTGATTTTAGACAATTTTATCAAGTTAATTCAATTTCTTATGTGTATTAAATATTTAAATTAGATTACATGGTTAGAATCGTGTAGGTTTAATTTTTTTTTTTTGTAAAAAATAAAACGCCAAGTAAAAACAGCAAAATTATATATATTAGTATTTTGAGTGTATATGATTGAATTTTGGATGTATGGTATAATGGATTTTAAAAAAAAAATGAAATTAGTTTTTTAAAATGTATAATTTTTTAATTGAAAAAATATAGAAAGGAAACACAAACCCATAAAATATAAAATATAGAAGTTAAAGAGATCTTCTTTTCTCTTTGTCCCCCTTTCGTTCTGCCCCATAAGTACTATCACCCACGTCGTCACTAACGCTGCCTACGTAGTGGTTGTCGCTAGGGGTGCCAATGGGGCGGGGGGCGGGGGGCGGGTGGGATACCTTCCCGCTCTCCATCCCGGCCCCCCAAATCATTTTCCGTCCCTGCCTCATTCCCCACTCCGGGGGAATTTTCGTCCCCATTTTCCGCGGATTCCCCATTCTCTACGGGTTTCTCATTTCACATTTCTCTTTATTACTTTTAATAAATATTTTAATAAAAATAACATAAAAAATTTAAAAATTCATACAAAGATACTAATATAGTGAAACATCATTTAAATATATCTTGTCCAAAATAATAAATTATTTAAATCTCAATATTATATTCAGAAAAATAAAATAATATAACATAATGAGATGTAAAATGACTAAAAAACATATATTAGAAATTAATTAATAAGAATATTCAAGGCATTTTAAATAATTCGGGAAATTTCGAAATGTGAAATTATAAAGGCTATAATATATATTATATAAATAAGAGTATTTCAGGTATTTATGATATTTCGGAGATTCGGGGACGGAGTCGGAGATTCCCTGCTCGGGTCTCCGCCACTACCTCGGGGACATTTTGCCCCATCTCCGTCCCCACGGAAAAAACTCCCAGCCTTCGAATCCCATTCAGGGCTTTCCCCGCGGGAATCTCGCAGCGTGGGAAATTTTGATCCGTATTTATCGCCGCCTTTGTTGATTAATATTATATTAGTTACTTAACATAATTGAATCACCTCATTATCAAAATTCAAATTACATGCAGCTCGGCACATTCATTTACGTTTACAGGCTCGAAATGAAGTGGTGAAGATAATGGAAGTTCTTATCAAAAAAAAAGATAATGGAGGTTAATAAAGGGAGAGGAGAGAAGGGAAAATTATTGGTTTTGTTGTTTTTCTTTTTTAATTGACTATTTAGATTTTTTATTGAAAATTTTGTGTTTTTAAATTAGGAGAAAGTTTAGAATTTTGTAAATAATTAAAAAATAATTTATGTTGAATTAATTTTAGATTTATTTTTTATTTAATTAATACTAAATAATTAAAATTTTATTAAATAAAATATAAAAAAGATGAATAATGAAATGAAGACTTAAGTACATATTCGAGTACTACGGTTTACCTACTCTACTACTTTGGTTGGTATTTCTTAAAAGAAATAATACGGTATTTGCTTATTAATATTATACTATTATTTTTTTTTTTCAATGTATGACATAATATCAAATTAATTTATTTTTTAAAAAATTAATATTAAAAAATACTTCCTCGAAATACTTTGATAAAAATGTTGCCACTCAACAATTGTTTGATTTTTTTTACGATTAAATTGAGTCAAGTTTTTCTTAAAACTAGAGTGAATTAGATGAAAAAAATAATTGTTAAATTATTATTTTAAATTGGTTTTATAAAACACCATTTTTTTAATACTGAAAAATGAAAAATAAGATAATTTGGGCTTATTTCGGTATTTCCTCTTGAAAATATAGAAAAAGGAAAGGGGGAAACCAGGAAAGCGTAGACGCCGCCACTGTAGTGCCACGTAGGTTCGAGTTTCTCCGAAGCAAGAGGCTTTTATCCACGAAGCGAGAGGTTCGGAGTAGACAGCTGGAGACAGGCTGTCACCAACAAAGTCCCACTCACCTGACCACCTATTCCTCTCTCCCCCTCCCTTCCCTGCATTCTCTCCCTCCCTCCTTTCCTTCCTTTGCCATTGCAATTTAGATTTAGGGTTTCTTCTTCTCTCTCCTTCTCTCTCTTCTTTCGATCCACCCTCGCTCGTTTTCCTCGTGCCGGATCATCATTCTCTGCTCTGTAAGCTCTCTCTCTTGATCACTCTTTCTTTCTCCGCCTCATTCTTTCGCTTTTCTTTCTCTCACTTTATTTTACTGCATATTCTCTTCTCTCTGTGATCTCCTCTCTTTCACTCTTATCCGCCACCTCTAATCTTTAATTTCGTCTACTAATTTACTCTGCATTTTTTGTTCTTCCGATTAAGCATGGATTTTGATCTTGATTTTAATTTTGATTTGATTTGATGTATTGTTTGTCCTGTTATCATAGTTTATTTCGTTTGGTTACTCTCAAAGAAAACGAAAACCTAGCTTTTGATATTTTTAGTGTGAATGGAATGGTATGCTCATTAACAAGTTAAGTTAACGCGCATTATCAATAGCTGCTTTCTGCACTCCTGCTATCTTAATTTTGATTTCTCTCTCAAGTTTCATCAGCTACTGTTCATTTATTGCTGTGTTTCTGAAATTTATGCTATCACCTTACTAGTAGTAGTTTTCATTTTTCAAAGATCCTTTTAACTAGCACAACGGTGACATGTAGTACATCTTGTGACTTTGAATGATTGATTGGAAGATACCAGAAAGCAAGGGACCTTTCTCTCTCTCTCTCAAACTGTAATAGGTTCTCTTAACTGTTTTGAAGTTAATTCTCTGTCGACAAGTGCATTTCCTAGTGAGCACTTATACCCCCCTTTTGTTGGAACATCTATTTTGTCTAGATTCCCTGATTTAGGAGGATGAGTCATGAGTCTAGTTTTTCCGTGGAACGATCGACGCTGGTGTTGGGCATTCTGTATTTCTCAATCCGGTGTATGTAGACATGGAACAATTTGGCTGTTTCTAATTAATTCAACTGGAGCTAATGCATTAATGTTTCTTACTATAATTATTAGTAGTAGTTTTGTCAGCCCTTCTTACGCATGTCGAGTGTAACGGAATGCTTTGTCTCCTATTGATAGTGATCTCATGTTTTAATTTCTTAGTGGTTCCCCCATCAGCTATGTATTGACATGTGTGCAATCATTAACTTATGATTAAGCTTTTTGACGACTTAAGTATCATTTTTGGATTGGGTTCTGTTTCAATCATTATTCTTTCTTCCTATAATTATTGTTAGTAGTTTGCGAACCCTTTTAACAGGTGTTGAATGTAATGGAATGCTTTGTCGCTTATTGATGGCGATCTCATGCTTTTAATTTCAATTTGGCTTCTTCCTCGGCTATTTATTGACATGTGTGCAATCATTAACTTGTGATTAAGCTTTTTGACGATTTAAGTCTCTTTTTTGGATCTGTCTCAATCATTACGGTTTCTTCCTATAATTATTGTTAGTAGTTTTGCCAACCCTTTTTGCGCGTGCTGAATGTAACAGAATGTTTTGTCGTTTATTGATGGCAATCTCATGTTTTTAGTTTCAGTTTGGTTCCTCCCTCAGCTATGTGCGCAATCACTAACATATGATTAAGCTCTTTGATGATTTGAAAGTCTCTTTTTTGGCTTTGTATTTGTTTCAATCTCATGACTATGATAAAATTTTCTATTTATGTTGCAATTGAATTGAAGTAATTAACTCATGTTACTAACTATATTTTTTTCACCCTCTTACACAGGTGGTTGAATTGGATGATCAATCTTAGAGCATATATGTTCTGAGGTTGATGCATTACACATAGTATTGTTGCAGTTCCAAGGGTATGGAAGGCAAGCTACATGGATGATTTGGAGTGCTGTGAGGTCATCTACCCTGGGTGACTATGCATTTTTGAATCGTGGGACTCAACAAGCTAATATTAATATTAGGAACTCAGCAAGTTATAATTTAGTTCTGGGAAGAAGGCACCAGCAATAGAGGATTTCTCGTATCCATGCTGTCAGAGAGCATGCGTGGAATCTGTACTTCGGGTAATGCACCTGACGAGTATTGCTGCCGATGCATTCGGTGTGGTGACAATTTGTCTAGTAGCCATCTTAATTCTTCTCGGTTTGATGTGCATTGCGTACTCAATTTACTTCCGCTCTCGTATTCGTCGACAGGGGTTTTTTCAACTCAATTATTTTAGTGGTCCTTGGATCATCAGAATCACATTCATTCTCTTTGCAATCTGGTGGGGCCTTGGTGAGATTATTCGGTTAACCTTGTTAAGACGTGTCCTTCACTTAAAATGGAAGGAAACTGTCTGCAAATGCTACATTGTATCAAACTTGGGGTTTGCAGAACCATGCCTCTTCCTCACACTTGTGTTTCTCCTTCGAGCGCCGTTACAGAAACTAGAAACTGGAATCATGAGCAGAAAATGGAATGTGAAAACAGCTGGATATATTCTTCTTTATTGCTTCCCAATGTTTGCTCTTCAGCTTTTTGTTATTCTGGTTGGACCTCAGTTAAACAAGAATAATGGTTCTGGGAAAAAGTTACCTCATTATTTTACATCTACAGCTCATGATTCGTCATCAATGACAAGGGATAATGATACTCTCTGTACTTACCCTTTACTCAGTACTATACTCCTTGGCCTTTTTGCCGTTATCCTGACTTCCTACCTTTTTTGGCTTGGTAGTCGGATTTTGAAATTAGTTATTAATAAGGGTTTGCAGAAGCGGGTCTATACATTGCTGCTCTCGGTTTCAGGTTTCCTTCCTTTGAGGGTTCTTTTTCTTGGTTTATCTGTTTTGTCTGAACCCGAGCATATGAAGTTTGAAGCCTTTGTTTTCTTGGCTTTTCTTGCACTTGTATGT